>DVPG01000072.1:0-13145 GCA_018239085.1 Yanguna spatiosa spatiosa
TGCACGCCGGTTTCGGAAACTTCTAACTGCCCCATCAGTCAGTTATCTGGACATGGAACTACTAATTTCTGTGAGAGCCCAATGCAGTACAACTCAAGATGAGTACCAGTGCGTTACTACGGAGATCTCAGAACCTTCTTGGATATCGTTTGCGTTCAGTGGTCCTACATAACACTACCAACTCCCCTTAGATTTAAAGAGTCTTTCGAAGGATCTCGTCTTACAATAAAAACAAACTACCCGCTGTTGATTAGGCCATCGAAAAAGTCCTATGTTAGATCCAGAGGAGATATTCCGCTGTTAAAACGTGAGTATCCAATAAACTCAAATTACTTTCATTTCAATACGCACGAAGAGAGCGATGAATATAGAAGAAGTACATACGTTCGGTCTGTAAATATAGAGATATTTGGCACTGAGTGCTCTCTGCCTACCCCATAAGGGAGCCGGCGTAATAATGATATTTATTCAAGTGAACCCAAAGTATAAGAGTGACGCTATAATATAAATTTAATGTGATATTGCTAGCTGGAAGTTTTAGAGATTGACGATAACAGCGATAAAGGCTTGGCTAACACGAAAGAAAGTCGTTAGGATAAGTCCGCCATGTCCGCGAACTACTGGATATAAACCCAATGTTTTGTCGCTAAATGTTACTAAATATATTCGGTTACTTATTTAAAGCTCCAATGCTTTTACGTAGAGAAACTCTACAAGATAGATATAGCATAGAGTTCTCCTAACGAATTGGCGTCTTTTGGAGAGTCGGTTTTTAGATACAAAGGCGACTCGTTCGTTTGTAAAAAACATACGCATATACCTTAATAACTGTATTCCCCGAAAGAGTAAGCAGAGGAGTGTAGAACACTCCCATGATTCATAACATAACGTTTTACGTTCCACCATAGAATAGGGAGTGAGCATATTGTCATATATGGGGAACGAATCCAGACTTCGAGCTACTGCTACGAAGTCTAAGTTAGAAAGACCTTGTAGTACCCGACCCAGAAATCGAACCTACGACCTTTCAATTAGTAGGCGCGCTTGCAACCATTCGACCAAAAAGCTGCCTTGACTTACGCATGTTGTTTTAGGAATTCAGTCCTAATTTTTTTTTAATCACCGTCATAAAGAAGAAACTCGCATGAGACCAAATCTAGTAGGGCATTTTCAAAAAATACATACATATATTATGTGAGTTTAGGCGGTACATAACTTAATCAATAAATATGTAACATTGTTTGAATTTAAGGTACCTGGCGAATCGTGGGAGTGTCCTACACTTTTCTGCTTACCTCTTCAGGGTAATATAGGCGTGCTGTTATGTTTGTTACATTTTTAGTTAAAGATTGATTTGCAAGATAGATTAGAATTTCAACCAGTGTCTCTAAGTCTGGATGCGTGCCCGGTACATGGCAATAGGCTCACCACGTATTCCATTGTTGGACGTAAACGTAACTGCTGAAACGTGGGAGTGTACTACACTTTTATGCCTACCGGTACGGGGATTACAGGCGTGATGTTATATTAGATTGATGTGCCTCAGGTTGTTTCGCGCGGCTCTCGGGTCTCGTGAACACACGCGTGTAGGTGGTGTGCGTTTATTAATTACGCGTGATACGGGTGCGGCGTGACGAGGGTGGGAGACATTTTTACTGTTTGCCGGAATTAATTAAAAAGATCGTATCGGCTAGGTGCGCCTGCCCGCTCCAGATAAGCAAACAAGGCGTGATAGCGCGCGAAGAATTGTTTATTGTGGTGCCAGGACGGATGGAAAGGGAGAAATTTTTGAGTAGGTTTTGCTACTGCGGGCGTTTATAGGAATGCTTATCAAAGTTAGTTGGTAGGTGATCGAGTTGGTCATTTTTAGGGGTTCCGTCTAAAATTTTAATTTGTCTGAAATATGTTCAAGTGTGTGTAGTACTGAAAAAGGGGCCCACCTATAAATTGCGTCATACAAATTCAATGATTTTTGACCCTTCCCAGACCTTGCCATAGGTGGATCTGATCTGATCTGATCTGACCTTACATAGTTTGCAATTTTACACCTAGAGATAGACAGCTTAAAAATAGATTTGGTAATATTTTACAATTCTCTTGTTTTCAGTCAACGTTTCCCATTTTAATAGTTTAAATTTTGATATGCAATATTACAAAGCCTATAAGTCTTTAAGATATGTAATATATGTATGTAATATTTAAGATATGTAATATTACAAAGCCTATAAGTCTTCACACTCCTTGTTACACATTGTCACACTTCATTGATCCACTACCTGCCTCACGTGTAATGTACTTTATGAATGACCCCTAAGAACTACAGAAATTATACTCGTATATACATCGGGAACGCATGAATCGTTCATCTTATATTGCATTTTGTACCATCACTCTTGTTGATTCCTAAAAGAAGCTTCAACACTGATCTTACATGTGTCTACAATCCCTTAAAACTAGAAAAAGTCACTTCCCTACCTGGCCATCCAAAGATTCAATGACCGAGGATTAATCAAGATAATGGTCAAAGATCGAGGTAACAGATAACTTCTGGATGTTATTGTAAATAATTAACAGCATTAAATCAAGGGATCGTAAAAAATAAGTAACAAGTGTTGCTATGCCAAAAGCTAGCTACTAAAATGTTAAGATTTCTCAAATAACAAAGAACCTAAAAAGTAAAAAAGTATTTAATTACGAAGATGTGGCGGTAATTTGGCGAATTACAAGGCGATTCCCGGCAGAGGGCGTCGCGATAGACGGCTGTAATATCCGGAGCAACAGGCAATAGAACCGCCGCCAAACTAAAAAGCATCTTAAGTAAACGGGATAAAGTTGAAAATAAACTGGCGAAATCACTACTAGCTATGAAATATTCAACGTTACGAATTGAACTTTGGCGCGTATGTAATAAGGTTTCAGGTTTATTAGTGAATACAACAGAAGCATGGTAGTTTGTGGATAAATATCTTTTTATTTGCATGTACTGCGGGCCGTTGATAAAGGAGTTGAAACATCACGGTTCGGAGCGAGATCCTGAAATATCACCAAACTGTTCTGTGGTACCTACGTTTTGTATTATGTGCGACTGTTTAAAGGGCTGATAAGTGAAACTTTCATTTATACTAAACACTTTATCAAAACAAAATAGCAGTTCTTCACACTGAATCTCTTGATTGTGAAATACCAGCATATCCCACACTAACATCTTCAGAGTAATTTCATAAATCTTCAGAGTAAGCTGGTCTTATTATATTACGTTGTCCACAAACAACAAGACTACAATGTGGCCATTGAGTTCCAGCTTCTATCACGAGAATAGGATTAGTGCTAGAATGCGGGATTTAGAGAATACAACCTTGATTCATAGCAAATTAATATTAATAATGACCATGGCCTAATAGTATTAAGTCTATATTAGAGCAAATAAACGAGTATATCTGAAAACCTGCCAACAAATGTATTAATCCTCAAAGTCAATTGAATGTAAGGTCAATGAACCACCGCAAGCGACTTTCCTGTTTACCGGTAATCCATTGTGTCAGAAATTCAAGTAATTGCATTGCAGAAAACATTTCAGGAAAATTAGACAAATTCCTCCCAAGTTCAAGAATTTGTTAGGGAGATGGAATTCGTAACAAAGTAAAGCAAAAGTAAAAAAAGTTACTATATGTATTTCTTGGCTAACTTTAATGAGGGTAGCTTAATAATATTATACATATTGACAATATCTGGTAACATTCTCTACAAATCAACCCAGTAGTGTCAGATGTCAGTTTTAATGTCAGAAGAAACTGCTAAAAACCTAAAATGGAACGCAATATTTGATTTCGTATTTTTATTACACAACGCAAGAGGAAGATCGCGACCCACTAAACTGAATGAAGATAAGATTGTATGACTCTCATAGGTGGCTAGAAAGTCCCGGTTTATATATAACACTCGTTCCATCGGGCTCACCTAACCGAAAATATTAAAGGCTGACGATAAGCCCGATCGGCCGATACAGCCGCGGCCATTCACAATCCAGTCCACTGATTTTAAAAACACCCCTATTCAGGGAAGGTGGCAGATAGCGGTTATCGCGTCACGCGCAATTTGGCGCACTCGCCTCGAGCCGTTCGAACTAACGAGCGAATCTACATCACTGATAAACGTTTTGTGGCGTTTATGAAGCGGCGCCCGCCACAGAATAAGTGTGTTTTGCGATTTTTTCCAACTCTAATTGACTTTTGTCGCGTTCTGGACGCCGCGATAGAGGTATCGGGGTAATTGCGTTGCAGATAATACTAATTTCCAGGGATGAGGAATGTTGTACATTTAGGGTAATGCGACTAAGTTTTGCATTTAACATTGGTACTCTCCAAAAACGTTGCTACTTTCGTCGGGTAAACATTATTTAAGGAGTATTCATTGAACTTATTTTGAAGAAATTTATTTTGATTAATGCTCCAAGAGAATGATAGATAAAATGTATAAACAAAATATATATCTCAGAAAAACATTAGTATACGAGCACGGCTTCTACTAAGCCTAGTTTTCGGTTTCAAATTTAGATTGATATTTAGACAAATGTTCGGAGACACGTTTCTTCCACTTCAGTTTACTGCACACCTCGTTGGGGTTCACGAAAATCTGCTAACAAGTAAAATCAATGACTCCGCCCAATCTCTACCTGCCATAAATTTATGTGACGTTCACGCGAATCATGCTTTGCCGTGCTATTGGCGTTAATTCGTAAATGCGACAAAATTTTTAAATTTCGGTTTATCTACACATACGATGGTACTCAACATATTTCATTATATTTTTACCATATATTTGGTTACAATCATTTTTTATTGAAGAACCAAACACGGCACAAAAGGCCTTATCGCTATGAACATGCATTGCTATGCATTAATCTAAAACCGGACTGCAGCAATAAGATTATTAGTATCAATCACTCTAATTATAAGTAACTGTTGTGCAGAATATTAGTCAGTAATTGATTCATAGTAGAACTGTTAGTAAATCTTATTAGTTAGGAAATATCCTATTAGAATTCATATTTACGTGGCTGCTCTTGAGAACTGAGAGGGTCGATTTCAGGAAAAACTTCATTCCGATTCAAACATTCAGACCGATTCACAAATTGTTTTAACGACAGTTGTTTCGTGATAGAATCGTACACATATCCTACCTATAAATGCAAACAGATCGCCATGCTTGTTATTGAAAGATAAACTTCGATAACTAGCTTTACTTTGGTCCTCCAAAACGGAAATTCTCATGGTAAAACGCCATTTAGCCCTCGCATTGAAAGGGTGCCTACAGACCGCTTTTTGCATTGAGCATTGTTTATGCGTGTACTATTTTCTATGTGCAGTCAACACTGAGCTATTGGGGTTTCGGCTCGCTTTCTAATTTGTCTTTATAGACTTCATACGGACAAAAAACTTTATTATAACCATGTCGCTTTTTCATTTCCATAGCTTAAGGGGAGGATAACCTTATTTATTTTTCATATAAAATCTTCATCAATTGGTTTGACGCGCGCCAAAACATCTTTTCGGCAAAATAACCGAACGCGGTCCCTCCCAGGTATCATAGATAACGTCACTGCGTGATCAATCTGGGCCCCTTTTCACTGCTAATCTCGTATAAAATATTACGCGTGCCACCCGCCGATAGCCGACCGAGAACCATGAAGAAAATTGTTTCTTATGAGAGCGCTGAATGAGCGAGTTGTGAATGAGTGAGCGAATCCTGTGTATGTCGAAATATAGAGAGCGCGTTGAGAGCTTTGAATGTGTAAGCTACCCATGCGTATGTCAAAATATTATATCCTTAAACCCGATGTAGGTCCTATGGGATAAGTTCAATCTCATCAAATCTTGGTGTAACGTTGGTTTCATTCCTTTAGCGAGTGTGTAAATAATAATCTACTTTAAACCACCAACGTACTACGCGCCTTTTGCCTGGAAGAAAACATGCACGTACAAGGAATAAATAAATATTCTGTCGAAGATTGAAATGGCGCATAAAGAGTATAATTTTGATAGAGAATTACTGTAAATATATGTATAACTGCAAATAATAGCCATCATATTTATTTTCGATATTAACAATTTGATATTATCCGCGAACGAACACAATCTTCTGAATTATTCGAATTCCGAAGAGAATTCTGTTCCCATTATTACAGCTTTTCTATTGAAAAGTAAAAATCATATTTCACATTGCTTGAATTGGAATAAGCGTCGTCCAAGCCTCGGCACTAAACTGTCGCCTCCAAGCTTCGCAGCTCGGTGGAGGAAAGGATAAATTATTTAGGATGATCCGCGCGATACTGAATCGGAACAAAGGCGCGAACTGCTATCGCCGTGCGCAGCCCGCGACGTCTGCGGCTCCATTGTTGCGTCATACGTCAACTATGTCTCTATATCTATATCTACATGTGTCTCTAAGTCGACTTATTATGTCTCTATGGCTATATCTGTACGTCGACTTTTAGGTATATATGTCTTGTTCCTGCAGCTCGGGACCAGAGTCGGAGCTATGGTATTTCCTGCCAGTCGTAAGGGGCTACTAAAAGGAGGCTTCTAAGGTTGCGCACGGCTAGAGTGGGAGTTCAAACTATTCAGTTAGCAATCCCGAGAAGGGTGACGGTATGTGTGGCCACATACTGTCGCGGTAAATGGAGAGGGTGAAAGAGGCAGTATGCCTTTCCCGGAAGTAGGGTCCGCAGCGGCATCGCGCTAGGAGGGCAACGGTGCGTTTCGCTGAAGATCTCGGATTGCTCTGCGTCAACCACTGTATATATCTCTAAGCAAGTTAGTACTTGCTGTACTACATCTATATGATTTTAGAACGTTATTCGTTAGCATTTGTTTATAAAAAATTCCAATAACTATAAATAAATATTTTTTCATTCCTAAACTATCTGGAAATGATATTCTTTTAGTTAACTAATATTGCGTTACTACATTGGGAAAAGTTTCACTACAGGTATTTTAATACAGTGCTAGATTGATAATGAAGTTAGAGTCGTATGAGATTAGAAGCTTTAGCTAAATATTTGTATTTCATACGTAGTCATATATGTATGTATTATATGTATGTTACATTTGCAAGCTATATATAGTGCATTATACAAACAAAACCTGACTTATCGCTGATGGCAAACTTTGCCAACATCAGGGTAGAAGATTGAAGAAGGGAGTATATAAAATATAGAGACTATATAAAATTAATTATACTTATTAGACTGCTTCGTTGGTCGAGCGCTACTGCTGATCGAGAGATCCCGGGTTGGGAAATATTGGATTTTTCTAACATACATTTTTTAGAAGAAATTTCTAGTAGTGGCTTGGAGACTGGATTTGTGCCCAGTGTATAGCAATAGGCTATTCAATAGTGGGTCGTAAACGTAACTAGTGAACTGTCGATATGTACTACACTTCGCTGCTCCCTCTTCAGGGATTGCAGGCGTGATGTTTCTTATTTTATATTGCAATTATTATTAATTATTGAAGTTTTAAAACACGTAACAATTCATATTTACCGTGGAAACGCTCTGACGCATTGGGATGATCAAAGCATGAGGTACCTAAATGAATCTATTATGAAAATGTAATAATAAGTGTCTATCTGGCCGCGCTACAGTGTGATGGATCATCAAGTGTTTTGGGTTAGTATAAGACGAGGCATTTCGAACATAAGCGTATCCGAAGTATATCGAATATTAGTATAAACGAGACGTTTTAAATATACGTTTAAACGAAGTATATTAGGCGTTGCGGGGAATTAAATTTATGTACTATAAATATTTCTGATTTTCTTCTACGTCACTGTTTACAAAAAAAATATTGCGTATAAACTAAATAGACACTATACGAAATAATATATCTAATATTAGTATAAACGAAACGTTTCAAATATACGTGTAAACGCAATATATCTTATATTACTATAAACGGGAAGTAACAAAAATAAACGTAACGTCACGATTGTAATCCCCTAAGAGATAGGCAGAGAAGTATATATAAGGCATTACGAACGGAAGTGTAAACGATGTCAGTAAATAGAATATACAAAATTAAAAGAAGTATATACATACATACATATATACAACGAAATGGATATATGTATGTATGTGCACTAAAAGAGTAAAATGTAACTCGTTGCAACATTTTTTCCATCCTAGGCACTGGTTTCATTATATCGAAACCAGTGCCCAACATGAGGACGGAAAAAAATAAAACTAAATGAATAACAAAGGACGAAAGGAAAGTAAACGAATATATGAAAAAACTCGTGCTGGCAGTAGTGTGTGTCTTACATTTAACATATTAGACCTACTATAAATCTAATGTACTGTATTTTCACACACTAAATATTATTTTCTTGGTGTGCTAGTGATCAATCAATTTTACGATATATGAACCTTGGATATTTCGAGCTTCTTACGATATAAAATCAATTTAATCGTATATTATAAGGGAAATCAAAAAAATTAATGTTTCGTTTAAAATGATTGTGAAAGATTCAAACCAGATAGAAAATACTAGAACATAACTTAAGTTTTACAGCTAACAGATTGGGAACTTGAATCACAACATCAAATGCGTGACGTCACAATAGCACCCCGACTGTGTCCGCCGCGACCTCCGATATAGTTCCGTGACTGGTCGGACTATCCCGAACAAACATACGTGAGGTAAGCCGGTACATATTATTCAAATCGAGAGGTTCTGGGTTCAAACTCTGGGTCGGGTTCTATTAGATTTTTTACTAGCGGCTCGGAGTTTGGATTTGTGCCCGGTATACGGCAATAGGGTCACCTCCTACTCCATAATGAGACGTAAACGTAACTGATTAAACGTGGGAGTATACTACACTTCTCTACGTCTTCGGGGAATATAGGCGTGATGTTACGTTTCCACCTATTCCATAATGGGACTTAAACGTAACTGGTGAAACATGGGAGTGTACTACACTCCTCTGCCTACCTCTTCGGGTGATGTTACGTTTTATTATTGAGCCCAAATGTCGGGCACCTGCATCGCGGCACGACATCAAATGCTCGCGCGGTATCGGCGGTGAAATGGCGCGCGGCGGCCGATAGCGCTGTATCGGCACCCGCGCATCGCCATCGGGGTAATTGTGCGGCAACTGATAACGGCGTCGAGTTGTTCTTGTACGCTCTTGTAGTTCACTCGTGAACTTGTGAACTCGGTCCCAACTTTGGTGGAGTCATTGAAAAATAATAAGCAAGTGAACGACGAAGCTCAGTGGGCTACTTTGCTAGTGCAGCTGTGGACGGAAATTTACTGATAATAAACGCAATGATGATGATGAGCTAACACTGACAGCATATCGAATTCAGCATCCCGCTTCGATTCCGGGTTCGAATCCTTTCGTGCATCTGTTTAAAAATGCGCGTTTCTGGATCATTTGATTTATAATATATTAATCACTACATATCTGCCTACACCTTCAAACAACTGCACACAAAATATAACTGCACACAGCAGCTGCAGCACAGCAGACATGAGACCGATGTTGATATTTCGCAATACAACCTAGCACGAGCTTCTGTCACTTTTAAACCAAGTATCAAACCCGACTACCTCGTTGGTCGTATTGGTTGCAAAGGCGACTGCCGATTGAGAGGCCCGGGGTTCAAATCCCAGGTCGGATGCTATTCGATTTTTCTAATTTCTAATTTTCTAATAGTAATAGTCTAAATAGTATTTCTAGATTTGTACCCAGTATATGGCAATATGCGCACCACCTACTCCATAATGGGCCGTAAACGTAACTAGTGAAACGTGGGAGTGTACTACACTCCTCGGTCTACCTCTTCAGGGATTACAGGCGTGATGTTACGTTCATGGTACATTCATCAAACCCGATTCTACATCACTCGTAGTACTGACTAATGTACCTATAGTTGTGGCACTCGACTGGCTACTCACCTGTACATCGATACACACTCGACGCCAAGTAGGCTGTATCGCTGGGTTAATGGCGCGAAAACCACTGATAACGGCCCTGACTCAAATTTGTCATTAATAGTTCGCCACTAGCGCCTGCGTGCGGTTTCGGGTGTATTTTTTACTGTCTCTACTGTTTTGCACAACGATGCCATATGATACGTGTAACTAAAAGAGTGTACATTTTAATACCGTATTTAATATTGTCAATTTGTAAGTTCGGTTTGAAATAATTATACATTAGCTGTCAAATGGCAAAGGCTCAGAAACGCTCTACTATGTTGCTGATACCATATATTATACAAAAACAAACAAGAATCATGCCGTTTCAAACGCAAGAATTGCTTTCATTTCTGTTAAAATAAAAAAAATTGATTTCATTTCTGTTGTATAATAATTCCAAGTTTCCAATGTTACTATATGTGAAAGTAACACAAGACAGAAGATGTTCTAAGTTAGGTTGGAACATCACTTGTTTTGGTTAATTGCCACATAATCCTATAAATAGTTAAATCCTAAGACAACAAATGAGCTTTGAATAATATATTTATGCAGGCATTGTAACTAAAGTTTAGAGTGTGAATCAGCCTCTAATTCTTTAACTTTTCACTGTTTTAGTATTTCACAACAGGCGGCCATAAGTTTTTAGTACCTATAAACAGCAATTACAACCTGTGAGCTGTTTTATGCGAACCTTCTTCAAAGTAACACAGTGTGTATCTGCCCTTAGTAGGTTCACTTAAATTTATCTATGAAGACAGAGGCACTTAGCGCGGAAGGCTGATACATTAAAAATTAATTATGTAAGAATAAAACAGGGAAAGATAAATGCTCTGGCTTCCATCGGGCAGCAACTTAGGCGGTGTGAGAAGTTGTGCTCTGAGTTCCCCAACCTAGAAGCTCAGCGTCGGGATTAGGGGCAAAATCCCAACAGGGTGACTTATACCCAGTATGACTGAGACAGGCTGATGAAGCGATGTAATGTAACAATCATTTCCATATATAAAGAATTTATTAAAGTTGGACTCAACAACCTTAAAAAAAAATGTTCTAAATGAAATAAAGCAAACCCGACGCCAAGAAGAATCGAAATTCGATTGTAATACATTCCGTTTTTACGTATGAACACCACTTAGGTTCTTATGCTGAAGAGTATATCTTTATAAATTGCTACCGTGTCCTACCGCGGGCTATTATGTGTTTAATATTAACAGTACGAATTTAAACAATGATTGTTTTATTTCATTAACTTGTATATGTTAATCAAACATTTACATTATTCCTTTCTGTAATCCTTCTCTGCATAAACTTTAGCTAGGCCAATAGCACACATCTTCGTGACCGCAATGTATTTAGGTATTATAAAGTTTTTTTTTCGCGTATTAATAAAATAATTTGCTCACCACAGTACACTGTCGTGGCTTTCTACAGGACTTGCCTAGTTGCTGAGCTATTTCTAGAACTAGTCTATTTTATATATTTTAGAATAATATTCTAAAGTTATTATTGTAATCGTTGTTATTATTATATCGTCATATCGGTTCCCATTAGGAGTGAATAGAAACCATCGAGCGTCGAATATCTCCACTATTACAGACTTATTTGTTAATTTTTTTTATAATTAAGTTAACATAGGAGCACACCAGAATGTCCCCAAAGTGATAAGTAGACTATATGTAAGTTACGCTCTGTAATTATTTCTCTTACTTAATCGACAGATAATCCACAATATAAGTTGTTCCAATACATTTTACAAACCATTAACAGTCCACAAAGTGTGGCAAAAGTGGCAAAGTTGTCTACGAGCGGGTATCGAACGGCAACAAAGCCGACACCTCCGCCCTTATATTTATTGCAAATTATGGCCGCTATCCGCCCATCGCCAGCTCTCGATAATGGACTTCATACGAACGAAAGAGTACATGGGATAAGATTTAAATAAAAGTTTTGATGTTACTGTATTAGCTAGTGTTTGTATGCGAGAGGTCCACAATTTTTTTTTTTTTTTATTTAGCAATAAGCTCGCGTTTGACTGCTATCCCACCTGATGGAAAGCGAGATGAGGCCTATGATGCAGCACACTTGCGTAGGAAATACCTATTCACTCTTACCTTGAATAATTCCAGGACTAAACTAAAGTGGGACGGGAGTATATAGCAATGAAATGACTAATAGTGGTCCTAGTCACATATAAATAGATTCGGGTTTCGATTATACAGCTTGCTTGAGTTCATGCTTCGATTACACAGCAGCTTGAGTTCATGCTTTTTCTAGTGAAATATTTTAAAAATAGTTTCGTCTCTTAATATTTTTACAAGACGGCTGAATTCGGTTTTCTGTTTTTGGGCTTTGATTCCTCTCCGATTCCAGTGTGGTCATGATTCCATGATGGGACTAGCCTGACTTTCATTAACAATTTGGTTCCCTAACTGCCGAGGAGAGATTTATAAGTTTCTATGTGCAATTTAGACTCAAGACAAATATTTATGTGATGAACACGAGTATTTCACTAGGATCTGTGTTAAAATTAGCTATAAAAAGGAATGCATATATGAGTGCACTGCTTTTCAGCTGTCTTGGTGCTAATAGCATAGATTTCACCTTTCATGTTCGAAGAGCCATATGTAGAGAGGTCCTAAGCCCTAACATTATTACGTTAGAATAATACATATAATGTAATAATGTTAGCAAAACATATGTCTTGGGTCACTTAACACTTATGTGTTAAACGACACAAGACATAAGTCACATTTTTAAGCCAACCTTCAATATAATTTCCCGGCGTATCCACATCACTCCCCGGGCAGCCTACCTCACAGCTATTGACAGAGGCGGTATAACATTGATACGGACTGATTTATTCGCCATTACACTTATTCCAGCCTTAACTGATCGGGACGATATTAAAATTTTAAGTCCCGTAAAGAGTCGACCCGAAGAGATTATTGCTAATCGCATGCAGATATTAATACGGATGATATTGTTTTAATCTATGTAATTCTTTACATATTATGTTGTAATCTATACACTATTGTATGTCTGTTTTGATCTATATTTTTTTCAGTAGATAAAATCATGCCTGTAATCCCCGAAGAGGTAGGCAGAGGAGTGTAGTACACTCTCACGTTTCACCAGTTGCGTTTATAGCCCACTACGAAATAGGTGGTG
>DVPG01000073.1:0-13140 GCA_018239085.1 Yanguna spatiosa spatiosa
TTTTGCCTGTGTATGTGAAATATAAAATTCGCTGGACCATTCTAGAAGGACAAATACCGACGTTTCGATAACTAGACACAATTATTTTATAAATGGGTTGCATATGACGATTTTCAGGAGGGTTTTTAAGCCTTTTTTTATCTTACTTGTGACGTAAGTTATTTGGAGGCTTTAAGGATGTGTAGAGACAATGTAAGTATGAATGCAATGGAATGCAAGGTAAGCACTTTTGTATGTGAGCGTGATGCATGAGTGGAGACGCCAGTTACTGCGCACTGGGCGGTCTGTCAGGACGTACAGTGCGCACACATTATCCCCCTACTAGGGGGATAATGTGTATAGAAAATATAGATAATTTGACGACGTCCTAAGTGTTTCATTAACGCGCCAGTGTCGGTAACTCCGATATAGCGGTGTCCCCACACTCCCTTGTGTCCCGGACTTTTAATCTCAAACATAAACTAAAGCGATCGGTGTGCATAACCATTGTCGGTGGTTAACTAGGTCTAGTGACTAATAAAAAGCAAGGTCGTTTTCTCTATATGTATTAGTTATAGATATTTAATCACTATAACTCAGAATTAATTATAATATTCTATAATAAATAACATTAAAGAACAATAAAAAGAAGAAGTGTGACAATGGAAAGAAAAAAACACAAGTACAAATAAAAATAATTGTTAATATTGTAGGTAATTGTTTTCTCACACACCTAATGAAAGTTCTAAGTGAGTGTGAGTGTTTCAATCACTTACAATAGAGGATTCAGATTCTTGTCGGTAACTCTATTGTCTCTCTTTGAATTATACTTCATAAAAAGTGTTCACAATGTAACTCAATAAAGCAAACATTGATATGAGTCTTTTAAACAGTTTTATCACAAACAACAGTGCAGGTTTGGTAAAGTGTAATGAATCCGAGGGGCGGTTCCCGATGTCCGCCCACTTTCAAATAGAAATGCTTCACTCGGTCCGACATACACTGTAGTTCACCATCAAATGTCGATCGGACAACATATTGACGATGTCTGCACTATTGACACAGTACTTGCTTCTCGTGGTGTGGCTTGTGCAATTGGACTGTGAAGTTTATCTTGACCGTCCGAAGATCGAGAGTTCAGATGGTAACCTTATACTGAGACCGGCGTTTAATAAAAATATCTACTTGAAGCAGAATGGACCGCAATCTGACATATTCCTTGGTCAAGTTAATATTCTACGTTTATTATCTTCGAATGCAACTGTGGACCGAGAACCATTAGACGATCGTCAGAGCGCCAGCAATGCGCCTAACGACATCGTACGTCGACTCGAACGGTCAGAAAGATTGATATCAAGCTTACAATATAATTTATCCAACGTGAATCTATTGTCAAGAAGAGTGAATAGATTGGTCAGAAGAGTGTCGACCCTTCAAACACTGGTTAACATTCAAGGAAGAGACGAATGCCAGTCGCAACCATGCCAACACGGTGGCACTTGCTTGAATGTAGTGAATGGTTATCACTGTCTGTGTCTGCAGAATTGGGAAGGTAAGAATTGCGAGACAGACGTGAACGAGTGTCGCAACTTTGCAGGAACCGATTTGGGTTGCCAAAATGGTGCCACTTGTGTTAATAGGCCTGGCACTTATGAGTGCCTTTGCAGATCCGGATGGTTCGGTTTGCATTGTACTCGAAAAGCTAAAGATTGTCAAGAGGGCGATTTCGAAATGTGTGGACACGGTATTTGCATAAAATCTGAAACCGGAGAAGGAATCAAGTGTATTTGCAACCAAGGCTGGACACACAACGCCACCGGAATTGCGTGTTTAACTGACGTCGACGAATGCGACACGAGTCAAGGTCCACGCTGCTCCATGAATCCTAAGGTAGAGTGCATCAATATTCCCGGATCTTTCCGGTGCGGGCGGTGTCCACTTGGCTACGACGGAGACGGCTTCGTGTGCTACGATATCGACGAATGCATAACTATACCCAATGGAGGTTGCAGCACAAGTCCCATGGTAACTTGTCACAACACCGTGGGCTCTAGAGTTTGTGGGCCGTGTCCTACAGGATACGAAGGTAACGGCGTAACTTGCACTTGGAGAGGCTCGTGCTTCATAAACAACGGCGGATGTCATCCCTCCGCGCGATGCATCGACACTTCGTCACTCGGACTCCTGCCGATATCTCGCTGTCAGTGTCCTGAAGGAATGATCGGAGACGGTATTGGAATACACGGTTGCTATGTTTCAACTAAAAGTAATTCTTCTCAGCGTTGTGCAGGAAATCCATGTGGAACAAACGGACAATGTCATCCGCTTCGAGACGGCTACACGTGCATATGTTTTGAAAGCTACAAGGGCGCTCATTGTGATAAAAATAGCAATATTTGCTTAACTAATCCCTGTTTCAATGGAGGTACGTGCAAGCTCGATGAAGGATCGCAGGCAGGTTTCAGATGCGAATGTACGGCTTTGTACTCGGGCGCCTCTTGTCAAGTACATTCTAAACCTTGCGGGGGCGTATTAGATGCTGAAGAAGGTAGTATCGTGTATCCGGTATCAAATACTACATACGAGCATAATTCTCGGTGCGCTTGGGTTATACACACGACGTCGGACAAGGTAATTAACGTTACATTTAGTAAATTTAATTTAGAGGATGATGGTAATTGTTTGTATGATTTCTTACAAATTCACGACGGAAGAAGTTCCGCAAGTCAGCTTATAGGTCGATTTTGTGGAAATAGATATCCCATGGGAGGTAATATTGTTTCAAGCCACAACAATTTATATTTTTGGTTTCGGTCGGATCGTACAGTAGCGAAAGAAGGTTTTGCCTTGCATTGGACCAGTATTAAACCATTTTGCGGCGGCGAAATCGATGCAGGCACTCATGGGCACATCAGTTCTCCGGGCTCACCTGGTGTATACCCGCCAAATCGCGATTGTTATTGGCACTTATCCACCACCTTAGGCAAAAGAATACAATTGCATTTCTTTGCGCTCGACATTGAAATTCATCCAAACTGCAGCTTTGATTATCTCGCAATTTATGATGGAGAGCATACTAGGGATCCACTATTGGACAAATTTTGTAACTCAACCCAACCCCCTCCAATACAGTCTTCCGGTTCAAATCTTCTCGTACATTTTCATTCCGATGCATTAGGCACGGGTAACGGTTTTCAGATAGCTTTCTCGCCTGCTGACGGGATTCCAGGGTGTGGAGGCTACTTTACGGCTGATAAAGGTGACATACTGTCGCCGTCATATGAGAACAAATATCTTCATAATTTATTGTGCGAATATAAAATAAAAACTGCTCCAGAGACCCAGATTCGTATCCATTTGAAATCCTTTCAAGTGGAACGCTCGTTTAGGTGTAGATATGACTACCTTAAAGTATACGATGGACCAACGTCTGATTCTCCATTGGTAGGCAAGTACTGCGGGAACACTTATCCAAAATTCTACACATCATCATCTAACGAAGTCTTTCTTCAGTTCAAAACCGATCATAGTATAGCTTCAGATGGCTTTAAGATAAGTTATGAAAGTATATGTCGTTCGACCATCTTAGGAGACAGCGGTGTTGTAAAATCTCCGGGTTACCCATTTGTGTATCCCAGTAACAAACAGTGCGAATATGTGATTAAGACGACGCCTGGCAGGTCAATCATACTGACTTTCCAAGACTTTGACATAGAAGATAATTACAGTTGTCAATATGATTATGTAGAAATCAGAGATGGGTTAGACCGTAACGCTACACTATTGGGAAGATTCTGTGGTGATTCGGACCATATTCCACCCAGTCAAACGTCTTCTTTTAATTACATGTATATTAAGTTCAATTCAGACATGAGCTTGTCAGGCAGAGGATTTTATGCTAATTATACTACCATAGACACAAAATGCGGAGGAATTTACAGAGAAACTTCGGGTACTATAAACCATCCTTCGACAGGTGATAAATATGGCAATGAGGAGTCGTGTACGTGGATGTTAATTGCACCCGAAGGAATGCACATTATGTTAACGTGGAATAGGTTTGACCTCGAAGATATGTCCTGTACCAGTGATTATGTACAAGTAGTGGAAATGGGTGTAACAAACAACACCTTAGCAAAGTACTGCGGGAACTCTCTGCCTCCCGCGTTGTCTGTTACAAGTAATCGGTTGTTGATAAAATTTGAATCGGATAGCAGTGTTAGTGAGTCCGGGTTTTCACTTTCCTACACTTTTATGGAAGGAAACCATTGCGGCGGGTATTATGTATACAGTTATGGCTCTATATATTCTCCTGGATGGCCCGGCCCATATGAGCCAAATCGCGACTGTGATTGGACTGTTACGGTACCTGTCGGTCAACAAATTTTAATTAATATTACAAACTTTGATCTTGAAAGACCCTTGCGAGATAAATGTGATCTTGGCGATTATTTAGAGATTAGAAATGGCTATTCGAATACTGCACCACTCATAGGAACATACTGTGGAAAGTTCTCGCAAAAGCAAATTATATCTACTGCCAATTCTGTTTACCTTCACTTTCATTCCGATTTTTATCTGAACGGCGCCGGATTTAAAATTGAATGGGATGGCTCTTTGATTGGCTGTGGTGGAACATTGACGAGTGTCAACGGTATTATTACGTCACCTAATTACCCGGAAAAGTATAATGAAAACGCTGAATGTTTTTACAAGCTTGTAACGACTAGTGGATCCAAGATTCGCTTATCCTTCTCAGAAATAGAATTGGAGCGCACTTCAGATTGCACTGATGACTATGTTGAAATATTTGACGGCCGAGATGCTAATTCAGATAGCTTCGGCAGGTTTTGTTACATGACATCAGAGCTTAATATTGTAACAACGAGCAATTATGCATTTATAATATTTCGTTCAGATTATTTAATTAAGGCAAAAGGTTTTCTACTTAATTATCAGACAATTTGTAATAACAACTTGAGCGGTTCCTATGGAGTAATTGAAAGTCCCGGATATCCAAGCAAATATACAAGGAATTCTTATTGCCTGTGGAATATTACTGTTACAAAAGGAAGTAAGATAAATATAACATTTACTCATTTCGATATACGCTCTACGTCTACGTCTTACAGGACTATGTATAATCCGTTAAGACATTCATTTTTTAATCACTACTACTCTCCACAAAGGATAAATTCTCATGCATGTATAACGGACTATTTACAAATAAAAGAAGCTTCTGACAAAAATTTTACAAGCAAATATTGTGGCTATCGGTTTCCCCCACACATAAGTAGTAACAGTAACTCCGTACAAATTAGATTTGTATCAAGCGAGAACTTGCTAGGTACGGGCTTCAGACTAGAATGGATCAGATATGGTTGTGGTGGGCATATACAAAAGTCTTTTGGTTCCCTAAATCTGGAAAGAAATGCAATTCTACCTGAAGAAATGGAATGTGAATGGATGATTGAAACTCCAATAGGCACAAGTATAAATTTCACCATTATGGAATTGATTATGACTGAGTCGATGAACTGTTCTACAGATTCACTGGAAATTTACAACGGCCCAAGTGTTAAATCGCCACTCATTACAAAATTATGTCATAGAGGGTCGTATCAAATATCGGCAACAGGAAATCTAATGTTTATCAGATTTATTAAGACGTCGTCACTTAGGGATCTTCGTTTCGCTTCACGTTTTCATTCCTATAAGGCTGAATGCGGAGGTGTCATAAAGTCTCAATCAGGATTAATTTACTCAAAGAACTTTCCTAAGAATTATGATAATCAATTGGACTGCATTTTCCTTATAACTGTGCCTGTAAACCACCGAATTGAGTTAAATATTATGGATCTGGATTTATACGATTCAAGGTATTATGCAGATTGTGCAGATGTGATCTACATTTACGATGGTGGTAAAATAATTTCATCTAATTACACCTATCGAATTTGTTCAGACACAAATGTAACACAAATTGTTACAAAAAGTAATGTGCTTGCTCTTCAATTCGTTACCGATAATGTTGACACAGCAAAAGGTTTTAAAATCAACTTCACTATGTCTTGTGGCTGTATAATAGAGGCCAACCAGGACGGTGTCATAAGAAGTGACAAGTTCATTAACCATTCGACCAGAAATTGTACTTGGACCATAACGGCACCGGAGCTGGATCAGAAAATTAAATTAACAATCACACACATGTCGATACCGCAAAATACTACAAGTATCATGCGTTGTCAATCATACCTTAAAGTGTTCGACGGTATCGATGACCGTGCTCCTATGATTGAAGAATATTGCGGTCGAATAATTCCTCCTATGTTAATAAGCCGCGGCAGTGCGATCACTGTTCAATTCGGCTCCTACACGGACACGATTGACGGTTATTTCTCTGCACACTATTCGTCACTCGCAAACGCCTGCGGAGGGGACCTGAGTTCAGAGGAAGGTAATATTGCCTCTCCCAACTATCCTCTTTCATATCCACTTAATACGGACTGCGAGTGGACACTGAGTACTTCACCTGGTAATCGAGTATACATAACATTCGAAAATTTCGATTTACAATATTCCGAAGGATGCAACGAAGACTACTTAGAGATACGAGAACGAAATGGGGTAGGTCGACTTTTAGGGGTATATTGTGGCAATGAGGTGCCGACGAATACGACCGTCGCAACAAAACTGTACATTAAGTTCCATAGCAACGAAGAAAACACCGGACGAGGTTTTGTTGCTCACTACGGTTTCCTCCATGGTAATGATATAACTGGCTTAGAACGGGGGGAAATAGCGTCTCCGTTGTTCCCGCATCCATTCGAAAATTCTGGACTATATACTTGGCGCATAATAACTAGTGGGTTTGGTAAAATAAGTATAAGCGTAGACCGTTTAGAAATATATCAACATGGCGACTCTTGCTCTAGTTACTTGGCTATTTATGATGGATACGACAGTGACGCACCGGTCCTCGAAAAATTTTGTGGAATATTTATAAATTCACTACAAAAGAAAACTGTAAAGACGACTTCATCAGTCGCTTACGTAACATTGGTTTTGAACGACTTAAATACAGGGTCCTTATTTCATCTACGTTGGGCTCAGTCTACTGAAGATATTGAAGTTATAGAATCTGAAGATAAAATTAATTGTGGTTCAAACACAACCGAATTAATACCTCATGGTGGCTTCGTAACATTTCATTCTCCAAATTATCCCGAAGATTACGGAAATGGGCTAAACTGCGAATGGGTTTTTCAATCGTCACAGGGTCAACATTTAAGATTGACGTTTGTAGAGATTTCACTTGAAGAAACTTCAACTTGTTATGCAGATTATATATCGATATATTCGTCAAATGACCTTATTGAATGGTCACCACTAAAGCAGCATATTTGTTTATCGGAAAATACTCAGAACTACACAGATGCTGCATCGTATTTAAAAGTAATCTTTCGGACGGATTCGGTTTATTCTCGTAGTGGCTTCCAAGCAAAAGTAAAGTCCATGTGCGGAGGAGTTATAATTGAGCAATCAGGAATAGTTAATTTGGCGTGGTTAGACTATGCAAATAACTTAGACCGTGTCACTCGTTGCGATTGGACCGTAAAGTTAAGACCTGGGAGGAATGTCATGTTTAAATTTATCAGTTTTAATATAACAAACAATGAAAATGAATGTCATACATATGTTTTGTTGCGGAATGGTGACACGGTTGAAGCACCGTTACTTGGCAAATTTTGTGGTTATGGCCATGAAAATAGAGACGAGATAACAACTTCTAGTAATGTTGCGTATATTACTTATGTCGGTCCAAGTTTTCGTATGAGAAACTTTCAAGTTTTTGCATTGCATTACGAAGAAAAAAATGTCGAGTGCGGTACTACATCCACTTTAGACTCCATTGACAAGTGGGAGATTATATCGTCTCCTAATTATCCATCAGTTCCAGTTCCTTACACCGAATGTGTTTGGGTGTTTACGGGTCCACCAGGAGAAGATTTAAGAATTGATTTCATAGATCGATTTGACTTACAGAGAGATGCTTCTTGTTCTCAAGAATACGTTGAAATCAGAGATGGGTACTCGATACATTCACCATTGTTGGGCCGTTATTGCGGAGAAAAACCCGGGACTATTAAAACGACTAATAATCTAATGTACATAAAGTACGTTACACAATTGGCTGAACCAAGAGATGGCTTCAAAGCAAACATATCCATTGACCTGTGTGGAGGCACAATAGTCGCTGCATCTGGTGAAATCATATCTCCCAATTACCCTCGCATTCATTTGCGATATGGAACTGTTTGTAAGTGGCATATTATTTCTATTCCGCGGCATGTTATTAGGTTGGATTTTAAAGATTTAGATCTACCCGATTCAGAGACGATGTGTGCCACGAAGGTTGTCATAGTGGAACGCATATCGGAAAATAAAACTTTTAATGAATTAAATACTGTATGTGCCACGAA
The DNA here is from genome assembly GCA_018239085.1 of Yanguna spatiosa spatiosa. NCBI lineage: Eukaryota > Metazoa > Arthropoda > Insecta > Lepidoptera > Hesperiidae > Yanguna > Yanguna spatiosa. The sequence goes on from DVPG01000073.1 coordinate 8,463, forward strand.
TGATATTAATGATGTTAGCAATCCAATTGAGACATTCACTAACGAGGTAATAATTGAATTGCATATAGGCAAACCTAGTGAATATTATCAAATATCCGAAAGCAGAGGATTTCGACTGGCATTTAATTCTTCTAGATCATCTTGCGGTGGAGAAATCACGACACCTGAAGGTTTCTTAACAACTCCAGGTTATCCTCGTAAAACGACTTTAGGTTATTGTCAATGGAAAATTGTAGTACCGGATAAGTCACGTAAAGTACGCTTAGAGCTTATCGATTCCGATATCAACCAAAATTTAAGTTTCTTCAACGACTTAAATTTTCAGACACCTATAGAACGTCTATCCGGTGATGAAATATCTAGATATAAACATATTGAGTCTACCGGAAACGAAATGGCATTTTACTTATTTGTAAAAAGTCATGACGTTTATCATCGGTTAAAGGCAAAATTTAGTTCAAATGAAGAAGCGTTATGTGGAGGCGAGCTGAACGGGTTAACTGGACATCTGGAGTCTCCTGTTCTTAATAGATCGTACTCATGTCAATGGAAGTACAACTTTTTAGATGACGTTATTGATCACAACAGTTCGCTCCAGTATAATTCTATACTTTTAAATATCAGAATGACTTCAAATTCAACGAAATCAGTATGTATGTTTGTGGACTCTGTTTTAACTATTAGGGCAAAAGCTGACAAAGACGATATAGAATATTTTAGAAAAATCTGTAGTAGTACTAGCGTTTCTTACAGATTACTGTCCACCTCTGTCCTCATACAGGCAAGAGAAAAAGGCAATACTAATTTCAACTTCCACTTGGACTGGTCCAGACAACCTTGTGGAGGCATCGTTCACGTAGGACAACAGATAATTAACGTCTTCAATGTTCCAATCAACCATACCGATTCTTTGGATTGTGCCTGGATCCTTGTAATACCTGACGGCATTCGATTGGAGGTTAAACTAGACGGTTCTTTCCTTTTAGACTGCGCCGATGAGTACTTACAAATTTCACAGGGCTTAGACGAAACAGCTCCCATTATAGGAGATTACTGCAGAGATAAAATGCCCGAGAGTCCATTGAGCACGTCTTTTATTTACACATATGTTCAGTACCACTCAAAACCCCAAAAACAGAGAAAAATTAATGTTACAGCTAGAACTGTTAGTGATCAGTGTGGCGGGTTTGTTACGAAACACGATTTAGTGTTTATCACACCAAATTTTCCCAAAGGATATCCAAACAATGTGGAATGTACGTGGGAAATACAAGCGGATTTAGGTAATAGAGTATCTTTACAATTCGTGGATAGATTTGCTATAGAAGCTTCATCGAATTGCACTAAGGACGTTGTCATCATTTACGATTGGACAAGAACTGACGCGTACACTGAAATAGCCAGAGAGTGCGGGCGTCGCATACCAGATGCGTTCAACTCTACAGCTAACAAAATGAAAGTAACATTACGCACGGACGATTCTACTTCCTTGGATGGTTTTAAAGCTCAGTGGAATCCTATATGTGGTGGAGAGTTCTTAGCTACCGAAGAAGAACAGTTCATTTATAGTCCTGGTTATCCATACAACTATCCTCCGTCCCTAAATTGCGTTTATGAAATAAGTGGTGCAGAACGATCCATTGTTCTAAGATTTGAAGATTTTGAAATTGAAGGTACTTATCCTGATTGCCGGTATGATAATGTTACTGTAGTTGCTTCTGGATCGAGCAACTATTTAGAAGAGGTATATTGTGGTAAAGAAATACCAAAACGAATGTTCAATATTAACAACGCTAAAATTATTTTAAAAACGGATCCATATACTCAAAGAAAAGGCTTTCTATTATCTTACTCGATATCTTCATGTGGTTCGGTTATCAGGAATGCGACGTTGATATCATCAGGACCTGACGATTCGTATGAGAATAATATGAACTGCACATGGATTGTTGAGGGTCCAACGAACAAAATAGTTGTATTTAAATTCTTATATATAGACTTGGAAAGTTACGGTGAGTGTTATAATGATTATGTTGGTATATTCGATGGCCATAATATCGATTTAGGTAACCGCATAGCGTTACTATGCGGTTATTTTAATTCGACAAAGAGCATTAGGAGCAAAGGAAACAAAGCACTTTTGCAGTTCGTCACTGACTCGAATATAAATTATAAAGGTTTCAAAGTTGACGTATTTTTTAGTTACTCAGAATCGGTCGGATGTGGGGGTCGAGTAAATCTAACTTCTGAATCGAGAAAGACTATTATATCGCCTTTAATTGGTGCAAATGTTCTTTACGAAAATTTCTTAGAATGTAATTGGGAAATTAAAGCGCCAATGGATCATGTAATAAAAATTGATTTTGAATCTTTTCACGTAGCACCGTGTGCAGATGTCAATCAAACTGCTTTAGGGTTCAGTAAATGTGATTGTGATGTAGTCGAAGTAAGAGATGGGCTTAACCCGAACAGTTTAGTTATCGGGCGATATTGCGGACACACTGCACCGCCACAGTTAATTTCATCTCGTAATTTGATGAGCTTGAAACTTTCAACTGATGGAGAAATAAACAGTTTAGGTTTTATGGCAGTATTGACGGTACAAAAGTCAATATGTGAGCCGTCTATAATTTTAGTTAGTCACGAAGCACGGAAATGGACATCTCCTGGGTACGAAACAGGATCAATCCCGAGTGGACTGCACTGCACTTACGAGTTGGACACCAGCCTGGAACCATATAATACAGTACAAGTGACAATTCACAATTTAGATATTGAAAATGAAACGGGAGGCAGGTGTGAAAAAGATAGACTCAGTATTATTGGGTATTCCGAAGCTAACAATAACATATCCGCAGGACAAGACGTTGTTATGAATGGATATAGAGATAACTTTTTCTCACATGCTTACTTATTTGACAGTACACTCAGCTATCCTGTTCATTTCGAGTTGTGTGGCTCCGTGCGATCTGTAGACTATTATGTTGAAAGAAAGACAAGCATCGAATTATTTACTTCGCCAGTCAGTGATGCGAAGAACCACAGGGGCGTCGAAATAGAAGTAATATTTTTAGGGTTCTGTGGAAGAAATTATACAGGGACTCAGGGTAGAATACAATTTCATTACCAGACCGTTTCGGAGGAAGTACAGGAACGAGACTGCTATACCTTAATTACGGCTCCCGAGAACCATACAATATCAGCTTACTTTATAAGTGTTGTTCCGGAATATTTTGATACCGCAGTCTTCTTAAAGATATATGATGGCAATGATACGAATTCTAACCTAATTTTAAGTATATCAAACGAATATTCCGATGTACCAATATTTTCAACCGGTCGCTATTTGCTGTTTCACAACCATGCGCATGGATATAACTTGATTACATATGATTTGAATTATGTCTCTTCCGATCGCGGCCGAGGCTGCGGGGGAACAATACATAATATAGTGGGTAGAGTTACTAGCCCCTTGTACCCGGAAGTGTATCGCAGGAAGGGTACTTGTCAGTGGGACCTTCAGACGCCAGTTGGCACTCGTTTGATGTTACGCTTCAGCACTTTCAGCCTAGGAAAAACTTGTGATCAGAATTACGTTGAACTGCAAGATAAGGATGGAAACGCAATCTCGAAGTATTGCGAGGAGCCGCCTGCCGACTTCGCGGCCCCTGATAACTTTGTTAGAATTTTATTTGTCACTACCATGAATAACGGAGGCCCAGGCTGGGTTGCTGAATTTGTGGGTATTATGTAGATATTGTATAATACTTTCAGTTTTATTGATTAATTTGTTACCTGCACGACAATGTGGATGCGAAGAACGCTCGTGTCATGTGATGTTCGGTTTATAATTATAGAGTTAGCATACCCACCTGAGTGTCTTTTGATGTGGGTAGTAGCAGCTATTTGACAACACTGTCCAATAGTTAGCAATACTGTCCATATAGCTAGCTGCTCTGTCGACTTTCGCAGAGCATTACTAATGACTTATAATATAAAATGTTCGAGCAGAGTATTATTAATAATAAAACATGTAATGGAGGTTGAAAGTTTACTAGTAAGTCCTTTGCGAGTCGGAACAAACAATGTAATATAATGATTACTTTTAACAAACAAACAATATACATACATATAATTCCTGTAAACATTGTCAACTAATTATTACATCAATTTATGGATAACCTCATGTGCTCGTCAAAATCGTGTTATTTATTTATTGATAGCCAATTCTGTAAATGCTGTATTTCATTGTTGAACAATGATGTGCCAATAAATATATGTATATTACTACTCAAGTTACGTATGTTTGTCCTAACGTTTACATTCCATTTACACATATACTCGTATTTTTCGTAAAGTATAAAACATATTTATATATTATTTCATTTACGTCCCATTGTGGAGTAGGCCGAGCCTATTGTCATACACCGGGCACAAATCTAGACTCTGAGCCACTACTTAAATTTTTGGAACTAAGTTCCTAATGAGGCGTTGCGGAGGGGTCTCCTGGCCGATATAAAACGTCCGTAACATAAGATTTTAAATAAAATATGAAATTACCGCTATCTGTACGAAATCTTGGAAAATACATGAAGTTGGACATATGACCTAAGTATGGACTGGCTTGTTGCCGTTAGATGGCAGTATATTACCATTCATTAGTAATTTTGTAACAGTT
>DVPG01000074.1:0-13128 GCA_018239085.1 Yanguna spatiosa spatiosa
GTGTATGGCAATAGACTCTTTTCTTATTCCATAATGGGACCTAAACGTAACTGGTGAAACGTGGGAGTATATTACACTCCTCTTCGTACCTTTTCGGGGATTACAGGCGTGATGTTACGTTTCCGTTTACGTTACGTATTGCTTGGTATGAATTATTCCTTTGCTACTACTGGGGAGCTTTGCGCTCAGCAGTGGGATATATGTAAATAGAGTTTCAGCCATTCCGTTACCCATTGGACTACAGATTAATTAAACATTAACAAGATAGTATTGCACGTAAAATGATCTGTCAAGAAGCAACAAGTGACTGTCGAATTTAGCGAAAATACGCGAAACTCGTTAAAAGTTTACAGACATGAATAGTAAAGATATCTATACATAGTAATAATTTATTAACTGTGACTCATTACGGTGTTTCATTGTTGGTCCTCGGTTATTTCACAAGCTGAAATATTTCGAGTCTATCCAAAGTTAATTGAGTACGTATTAATGAGTTAATATTGGTTTTATAACTGTGACCTAAACATAAAATTAACAAATGAGCTATGTACTAATATTAGTCAAAATATTTCAAAGCATCTAAAAATTCTTTGACTGAATAGATAATAATGCAGTTAAATTCGCCTAATCAAACATGAACTATACATAATATATAAAACATAACATTACGCCTTTAATCCCCGAAGAGGTAGGTCACAAATTTCTAATAGAAATTATTAAGAATCAGTAGTGATTCGGAATCTGGATTTGTGCCCGTTGTATAGCAATGTTCCATACTGGGACGTAAACATATCTGTTGAAACGTGGGTCTGTACTACATTCCTCTGCCTACTTCTTCAGGGATTACAGTCGTAACGTTATGTATTAATATTTCAATCAAGTGAAATCAAATTATTTACTTAATTTTAAAATCGCCTTTTTCAACTATCCTGCAATGATCTCTACTGAAATCTGCAGTGTTATTTCTATAAGCCATTTACCCAGCACAAAAAGGTAGGGAAATACGACTAATTAGCCCATTTATTAGTCAAATGTAAAGGTATCGTCTAATATTTTTTTACCAGAACAAAAAATATACATCCCTTTATTCGTTATGTCTGCATTTTTATCAACAAGTGAAAATGTTTAATCCTGTATTATAATTTATAAAATTTTATCAAAAGCCATCCTAGTAAATATTTATACTAAACCTATAATTGATTGAACTTATTTATTATTCTAAATGGTATTCAGGTGAGAATTTTTTATAAAGATTCCATTTGATTAATTCGTTCACGAGTCATGGTCGATTTCGTATCGCAATGTAGGTATTGTGTAAAAAGTCGTATATAGAACTAAATGTATTGTGTATCACACCATTTATTAAATGATTAAGAAACTACGTCGTATTATTACTTACAGACTTAAATGGAAAAATAAATGTTTAACACACATACGTAACGTAGCATCACGTCTGTAATCCCCGAAGAGGTAGACAGAGGAATGTAATACACTCCCACGTTTCACCAGTTACGTTTACGTCTCATCATGGAATAGGTGTTTTAACACACATAATATACACTTAACACATTTAACATTATTTTTACTCACCAGGGTTTGTTTTGTAAATTGCACTATAAGTGTAAAATGCACTGAGTAAAGATCATTACAGTGTATGGCGTTGTGGTCTTCAAAAGACACTTGACTTCTTGGGGCTGAGATCGGATTATGAAAGATTCTTACTTACTAAAAAGCCCTTGCTCGGTCGTTATGTATGTAGGCAGCCTACGCGATCTCTATGGCAATCATAACGTGTAGTTTCTCTTTATCATCAACCTGTATCACTCTACAGTTGGACATAGGGTTCCCACGAGGAGTATCAATGTGCTCTGTCTTGGTTTGCTGCATTCATATTCAACCCGCTGTAAGTCTCAGACTAAAATTCCACCCAACCGGACATTGTCTTACAATACATTTGCAAGGTGCGGTATGCACTCTAGTTGCGATAGATACCTTGATGTCTTGATATTAACAAAATAATTTAGGTCAACTTATTGGTTAATATCTGTGTACAGTTTGCTTCCTATCGTAATCTCGCCGTGCATTTCGCGACAATACATGCAACTGGGTTGTAAAATCGATACACTTTTAAGTACGCAATTCAGAATCAAAAAGTACAAAATTAGTTTTTTTTTCCCTTTAAAAGACAAAACATTTTATGACATTTTTCATTTCTGTGATTTTGTTTTATATTAAGCTGTTAATGATATCGTTTATTAATTGAATAACTGTTTTGGATAAAATATATAATTGTAAATTGCACAGAGATTTAATATTATTAACTTGGTCTAAAAATCAAGCATGTTACATATCACTGCAGTTAAGCAATACAGAGTGCGATTCGGCTTTTAAAGGACATTGTACCTCTAATGGCGACTTCATTTGCATTCCCGTGCTTCGTAACAAACGCAAACAATCAACTGCAGTGCTGTCATTATGTAACAATAATGAAACCGCTTAGGAGCACTAAGGAAAGCTAGAATACTTCCAACGACGGGTTGGCTCGTGTTTCCATAATAATGTTTCGTCTCAAACCGATAACTGCATCGATTAGAAGCAACACTGATAGTACAGCAGGAAGCTTTCCTTATAATGTCAGTTAGACAGTCAATAACATCTACATACATATATAGCTATAAAATTAAGTGTCAGCTAATTCCGTTGATTTCCATTGTAACATAATAATGGGTGGTAAGTAGTTTTGATACCTTTAAGAAAATTGTAAACGATGTAATTACTACCAATGCAATATAAAATTTAAAAGAAGTCGATATTGAAGTAGGCCTAAACGACAGTTATGAATGGTATTAATTTATTGTTATGACCGACATAATTAATAAATTCGGTGTTTTATGAAACAAATGCAAAGGATAATGCAGTCATACTTAAAAATAAAATGAATGGTTCTACCCAACTGACTTATTAAGCAAACAAATTTGTCTCAAACATATTTATTGGCGCTTAAAACGCCACCCAAATCCAATAAAAAATATTGAGCGATAACTTTATTGAAAGGATGTACAAATCACTGTAATATACCGTATAAATTAACTTTGTATAAAAATGTATAAGATGAATAGTACGTACAGAATATATCAAAATATTTAACGTAACTTCACGCCTGTAATCTCCGAAGAGGTAGACAGAGGAATGCAGAACACTCCCACATTTCACCGGTTACGTTTAATACGGTTACGTTCAAAATATTTATTAGTCATTTACATTAAGCATACAGATTAAGCTGAAGTCTTATCTCCATTCAATGAAAGGGATATGACGACCCTTAAGAATCAAGTTGAATCACTTTACGCATATGTATATTTGCCAAGCACAGCTCTGAAAATAGAGCACAAATATTGATAACAGCCAAATAGCAACAGAATAATGCCACTAGTTTCTTGGAAACATAGAAATAGGTCTAGTGAAATTAAGATTATCGACAAGTTGGAAGTCAAGGCCCTGCAAATAAGGCACTTAGACTGCAGTCGAGGGAACTCTAAAACCACGACGAATATTATACCCTAGTGATTCTATCCGTCTTTAAAGAATGTTTTATCACAATTTAAATTACTGATACTCTTTGGCATTTACAAAGGTTGATTAATATTCAGATTTTAATCAAATTCAAAAAATTTATTGTATTCAGATGAATTGCTGCAAAAGGTCAGACATATTTGCCTTTAATTTATTTGTCATTTTTATTTTCTGTAATCACCTTAAAATATACATACATTTATGTGTATCTGTGTGTACGTGTTTATATGGGTGTTATAAAATAAATACTTTAAAGCATAATATGTCAGAAATGAACGTTTGAAGTAAAATGTGAGCTGTGTTTTACATAAAATCATTTGAATTATTTATCCATTACACTATAAATAAAATATTACAATACAAAAAAAACTATCAAAATCACATCTATTGATAGTACTGCTACAAATTAATATATTATTGCTAAGAAATATGAAATTGATAATTTAGTAATAATTCAAAATGCTTCCTGCACTCCGATTTTATCAGATCTACAATAATTATTAGTGTTTTGACAGACCTGACTTTTAAATACTACTTAGTTATAGCAATTAAATAACATGACTTACAAAATAGAGCATTCTAATCCTAAGTAAGATATAATTGGATTATAAATTAATTATGCAATGTTAAAATAGACGGACAAGGCCGTAACTTACAGGAAAAGTAACGATCCTGATAATAGCGCTGTACTGAACTCGTACGTAATCAATCACGCGTATGATTGTGATACATCTGACACGTGTTAGGGATCACTCTGATAAATATAAACAGTATTAAACTTGATTAGATTTACGTTTGATAAAATTCAAATTATACTAACACTTGATAGAGTCGAAATTTCATAGATTTGTTACTGTGAGATATGTCGTTGTGGGTTCGAGTTGATATAAGGCTATAGGTATCTGGGGAGGTTCGATCTTTGACCCTTGATCGGTTTGAACTGTAAGGTCGGAGCGTAATCTATTTCAGAAGTTTCGAATAAATGTAGTCTTAAGTTTCGTGGCTAAATCATGTGATATAGAGTCCCTTCACTGAGCTATGTTTGAAAATGGAAAGTTACGTTTAAATAGGTATATTCTAGAGAATATTTTAATAGATGAGTAATATTACAATTTAATGTACTTCTTTAATTAGTGACGGAACAGTATGAAAACGTCTCTTTTTAAATTAAAGTAAATATGTATATAATTCTATCTACATATTTATCAGACATTTGACACACCGTGCTCTCTGCCTACCCCATAAGAGACCTGGCGTATGGATATGTATGTATGTATATTTTAATTTCACTCTTCATTACTGTCGTAATGGGCCCTTTTAATCAGATGGCTGATACTTAAACATAGCTTAGTGTATATTTAAATTCAGTATTTAAACAGTTTAGTGTATTTATTTATAAATGATTTCATTGGTCATATTTACTATGACTTCAGTGTGCACAATGTTTGTCCTAAAAATTAAAAAACATTTAATTTTATGATTTTTATATGATTCCGAAGGTTATATAAAAGTCCTATTAATTATTTTTGTACATGTAAAAGAAAATGTTTGTGTGTTTAATTTACAATTTTCAAACTCTTTGTTTTCGATAACATCGTTCAAAAGTTTTTTCGTTTGTTTTTTCTTGGCCTATAGTTTTATTCGAAAACGTTAATATAAGCAGAAACATACCCGTAAATCACATATAGGGTTACTGGGGTGTACATATAAAAAGTGTATGCGTAAAAAATGACAATATTTTTGTATTGCATAGAATTTGAAAAATGTGAGTTGACCTAGATTTTGAATGGAGTTGAAGTCGGAAATCCGGTTAATAATAATATAAGCTACTTACGTTGGATGTTTTTGTGGTAGGCGGACACCAAAGCTCCTATGTTTCGATAAGAGTTACGATACTTCACTCAACTGTTTTGTCATATCATCTCATCATTAACACATCACAAATTCACATGGAATCACCAAAATGTACAGTTCTTTATTAATTTGGATTGAAAAAAATTCGCAAATGCCGCGCAACTTCAAAATTGGTGCGCGCGCGGCCGTGCGTACGCGCAACGCGAATCGCGCGGTCCCTTTTTCAACCGTCCCCGAAGCTCACTCGGATGTGGCCCGTGTGTGACTGTACAATCATCTTGCACTTCACGATCACCGAAGAAGACACGTTCGGCGTCCCGCTCCCACCTAGCCTCACCCTCTATACCTTTCCCCCTCCCTCTTATTATCAGAGGTTAAGCCGCGCTCATCTGTCAGTCGGCACGCGGGCATCGGGTGGGAAGGTCGCATTCACGATTTACCGTTACTTTCTCTATGCGTTCGTTCCATAAAACACGTACCGTATGACTACGCGCGCGGCTATTTTGTCGGCTCGTCGCTTCTCCGTAATTTATTTGTTTGGTTCCGAGCGCAGGTGCCTCTCTCGATACTTTATTGATGGCCTCTATAATATGCGTCTGGTTGTTTTGTAAAGGGCTTCCAGGTCGAGTAGCGGTTTCCTTTTCGTAACTTGATATTAATGAAATTAAAAAAAAGGAAATTTGAAATGTATTACCAAAATGTAGGTCAAAATTGACATCGATTATAATTTCGGAAATAATGCAGGTGGGATGACATTTTAACGATCCATAAATTAACAAGCGCGCACGCCTGCGAAACTAGAGCGTCGCCGAAATTGTTGGAACTGCGAAATATTTTATCACCGACCAATCGGGTGCTCGCAAAATGACATGTACGCTAGATCATTCGTTTAGATGATCGGCGCGCGCGCACCGCACGCCGCGATTGGCGTGTGCCGCGCAAGCTCCGCCTGTACCGTTACAGGGGGGCAATGACTGCCCTCTAAAAGTGGGGGTTTTTAGATCACACCGCGTAAGAGGGGGATCTGTGACATATGCCATTTAACCGCTAATTAATACGCTGTTACGAGTATCATCATACTTAAATAAACACATCTCGAGTGCACTTTGATATTTGCCCAGCTATCGTTTCGCCTTTAAATTCCATTTGTTGGTCACCGAAAAACTACCTCATATTCATAGACTTGAGAGCATAACAAATATAGAACTTATAACGTAAACAGCACATGATTTTTTTAACAATGAAATAGTCAGTCTGTACACATACATAAATATTATGTAAACTCATAGTACGATATTACAAATCACTAAAGCATACCTACATAAATTGCTACTTAGATATCTCATTTAAAATATTTAACGTGTAATGATTATTAATCGTTTTGGAATGAACAATTTGGTACGTTAATCAGGATGCCAGTTTTCCGTACAGTAGGTCCAGGTTCGATTCCCAGCAACGTTCATAGCTAAATGATGAAATATATGCCCCTATATTTAGTTCCGAGCGGGATCTCTGAATGTTACGCCTTATTTCTTCATTGTCGTTCATTCATATGGCGTATGGATTTTTATTCTTTGCAAACAAAACTGAATTTGTATAAAATTTTTGCACACCGTTTTGTATTAACTACCTACGGACATTTACATTCACAATGTAACATTTATTATTATCATAATATTTTATTCCTGGTCAACAGGCTCTAGTCTGTCCGTGTACCGGACCATTCGTACATCGGAAAACATCATAGCGAGGATTGTAGTTAACGCAACAAAACGCAGCAGCAGTTTCGATGACTTTTAAATAACGTAAACGTAACGTCACGCCTGTAATCGCCGACGAGGTAGACAGAGGAGTGCAGTACACTCCCACCATTCACCAGTTACGTTTAGGTCCCTTTATGGAATAGTGGTGGATCAAATGCCATACGCCGGGCACAAATCCAGACTCCGAGCCACTACTAGAAATGTCTACTGGAAAATCTAAGTTTGAAAAATCCACTAGCACTGAAATTTCATTTCATAGATTTTTCAGAACCCAGGACCTGTAAGGATAGGCAAACTTCACTCGGCTTAAATACGCGGTATGAGATGGCTGATGATTGTTAAATGCCTGCTCAATAAAAACGAACCCATGTCTTATTGAGCGGGTATTCGCAACATCTCTGCTCTCAAGTTTTGTTAAAATTACTATCGTGCAATATTGCGAACCAATCAACAAGAATACCATCAACTATGAAATCATAATGCTAAACCCATATACGAATCTATTATACATACGTCATCACATAACAAAAAAAAGAAAATTCATATTATGTGTATTCGCTATAAATTCGCAACAATCTTCACTGACTGACAGAATTGGGTGACAAATTTCAATAATGTCAACACTTGGATGTATTACACTATATCTACGCAACCTTTCTAGAAACATCTGACCTAACATATTTACGTGGAGTGTAGCAACTGTTGCTCTCTAAAGTGTGTTCTTATTCTGATTCTGACAAGACAAAGCTAGAACTCCTACAGATAAAACTGGAAGACCGAACAGTACCGTACCAATGTGCGACTTTCAAGCATATCAAGCCGCATCATTACATTAGGTTGACATTTTCGGAGTCGTAAAATAAGGGTTATGGTTCTACCAACTGCAAAATTACCAGCATGGGACGCCTAATCGTATGTCCGTAGTGGACGTAAGGCAGGCTGCTGATGACGAACAGCAAAATGTTAACAATATATGATACATATATAAATATGTCTATTTCTAATAGAGGGAGGCGGAATCTAAGGATTGCCATCAGATACGATCAGGAAATATTTATTTGCCTCAAACACAATGATTAATAAAGTTATACACGAGATGCGAATATTACGATGATATCTGTAATAAATGTGTCACGATATTCTCCAAGAGAATTATGGCTTCCCTCGGTCATGGGCACATAAAAATGTACAAGATAAATGTTTGAGCATAAAATATGTTTTCAATATTAACACCATTGAATGCCATGAGTCAGTAAGTATCGTTCGTGGGACTGTGGGTATTGGCAATATCAATGAACTGAGGAGGCGTGAACAAATACGTGGGAATCCAATAAAGGATACGAATGAAGGACGGTTTCCTTATGGTGCTGACTGCATCGAAGTCCTGTTTAAAGGTGTGACCCAACCAAGGGAAAAGCTTCGAACGGCAAAAGCGGATATGAACATCATTACTTTAAAGTAAAATAAAAAATACTCAATTTCATATTCTGATTTAAAATCTGTCAGCGTTAAAGTTATCTGATCATCTTGTATATTGGAATAGCAGATGTAACTTAATAGTTGCACCAAACATCATTATTATTGTTCGCTTGAAAAATCGAGATTAGATTGACTAATACGGAAGCACTAGATACAATACAGAACTTATTGTCGGTTTGCAGGAGGTTTGCATTGTTCTACGTTTCAGTAATTACGTTTATATGCCCTTATGGAGTAGATGGTGAGCCTATTGCCATACTCCGGGCACAAATTCTAACTCCGAGCTACTAACTAGAAATTTTGACTAGAATTTGCAAGATAGAAAAATGGAATAGTATCCGACCCGCGATTTGAGTCGACAGTCGTGCTTGCAGCCGCTCGACCAACGAGGCAGTCATAACTTATAATCTACGAAAATAATTTTATAAAGAAACATTTACTTGTACAGAACATCCAGACACAGCATATACTGATGCTTAAAACACAAATATGTGTTCTGAATGGAAATGGAACCAATAATCTCCCTCTCAGCAGTTAATTTCATCAAACACCAAATAGGTAGTTTTTAATCATAATGTTAAACTTTTGGAATATCAGCTGTAACATACTTTTATTCACCTCTGGTTTGCCTATAGTCGGTCTGTGTTTCTTTTCAAGTTTAATCTCATTTCTTTACGACCACCTTAGCTCGTAAACACTTAAATATTGATATAGAAGTTTGTATAACAAACCCAACGAAATAAATCACATCTGCTACATAAATTACAGTCATAAATCTATTTAAAGTACTTAGGTGTTGTTGAATCACTTATAATAAAAATACGAAGTTCTGGAACAATTTTGGCAATCATTTGACATTTGGCCGACACCAGTGTCCTTAAATACTATTACGTTACCACTTTCGCACACAACTTTTTCATCAGTATACATTGCATGTTTCGTTGAGAGATCGTTTTGGCCATTCCGAAGCGCGAACGCAGTGATAAGTGCCAAGAAATAAGTTTTGGCTAATGGCGTAGTCGTTTCAATTGCATAATACTGAATCAGGCGTGCTTGTGATATTTTTAATTCATGAATCGTAACGCAAGCTGAATGCGACGAAGCGGCTGCAAGGAGTTGGCGGTTGAAGAAAAAGAATTAAAATGGCCGTTTCCGGACGCTAAACAAATTTTTGCAACGACAACGTGATTTGAATGTGGAACGTGTTTTTTGTATTACAGTTTAGGTACCGAGACGTTGCCCTCGAGCGGTAGACGGCTACTGTGATCTGAACTTTTAATAAACTTGCAAGTTCTTTTATTGCTTTCACAAATAAATGAAAAATATTTCCGTCTACACGTATCACATGTAGTGTGTACATATAATTTTCTGTGCTGAAAATAACAATGTCATAACATAGGGCAACGTTTTGTGTGAGGGAATCTTAGAAGTTCTACCATGAATTCCCATTTACGACGACTTCTGTGCTTATTCGGTTTCGGTTATTCGGAACGGTTTCAAGTTTTTGACTAGAGCTTTCGTTCCCTATATATTTCTGCAGAAATCTACATCTACATTGGAGAATGTGGTGGAACAAAAAAGCGTAACCAAGAAGAATAAGACAACAATAAAGAAGTGTAACTAATTTATTTTAATTTTTTTGGCATGTAATGTTAACTTCAAGAAGGACATTACACATAAAAACCATTTATGTAGATAGATATTTATGGTTATTTATCCTGTACTGTAATGTCTCAGTATAGTGAAGCAGTGAAATAAAATAAAATCAATAAAATAATAATCACCAAGCCTTCCCAGTAGAGAACATGCGCTTTATGAAACAGTTAAAGATTGCTTTGTTCGTTAAATATATTACAAAATAGTACCTGTTAAACGTATTCAGAGCTTTGAAATGTTCAGCTATTTCTACAGTATAAAATCTTGCCTATCTATTGTACATTCTTGCACCGAATATCTTTTATAACTTGAAAATGTATTTGAATATTTGCTATAAATATATTTCTTGAATAATCTCGAAGAATTTACATAATCGGGAAATAGAGACCGATCATGGATTGATTCTTCCGCGTCTTCGGTAGAAAAGACAAAGTCAATTGCTTTGTTCGCATTTTATGGGTCAATAACTCTAAAAGAATATAGATCTGATAACAAAGGAATATTAGATATTCATTGCAGGGAGATTGGCGGATTTCCTTCGCTCTTCGCGGTCCGCACACGCGATTGTATGTGGACGTATTAAACGCAGTAGTAAGTAAAATGTGGTTCTATTGATCAAATGCAATAAAAACTTTATATTAATGTCTAACTGGTGTCCTTTCTAAGACCAAAGTTTTGGTTTCAGTTCCGGTCAGTGTCGTTCTACAATTTGGGTTTCGGTTGCTGCTTTGGTCTCAGTCAAAATATGACCGGAACTTCGGCTCGGTCGAATCATCCTTTGGTCATGCCGTCAGAACATGGTACGAAATAAAAATTTTCATATGTACACTATTTTTCCATAAAAAAATAATTTACTCAATGCTATCAAAGAATGAGTAACGAACCTGGTTTCAGTGTCCGCTGAATATATGATTTTCGCTGGACAGCAATTTTAGTACAAATGGAGCCTTATTAATTTTCACGCAAGTACTCATAACTTATATCAATTTTGAAGCCTTAATCAAAGGATGTGTTGAGTTAATGTATTCGTAGACTACTCTTGTAATTTAAAATGAACTGAAACATTATTAAGGTGTTGTTGTAACATCTAGGAAGCAAATACAGGGACGTATTGTAATGTGGAAAAATGTATAAATATCTTCTCTTAATAAAAAAATTTTTCTTAGCGCAATCTAAAATTCGCGTAAAAAATTGTATCACATAACGTAACGTTACGTAAAAGTAACATCACGCCTGTAATGCCCGAAGAGGTAGGCAGAGGAGTGTAGTAGGTACACTCCCACGTTTCACCAGTTACGTCTACGTCCCATTATGGAGTAGGTGATGTGCCTATTGTCATACAGCTGGCACAATTCCAGACTCCGAGCCATTAGTAGAAAATCTGAATTAGAGAAATCTAATATTACCCGACCCGGGATTTGAACCCAGGACCACTCGATCGGCTTACTACACTTTTACTAAATACGTATTGTATGTATATTTATTAATAGTTAACAATTCAACGGGATAAAACCACCGGTATTTTAAAAACCATGCCTCAGTTCTACTTAAGAAGTGTGATTTCTTAATTTTTTTCCAATGTACTATACATACAATAGGAACGGGTACCGTTGAGTTTTGGTTTGTTTATTTTTCATATTGTCATTTTATGGAAAAGTAAACAAATTCGAAATTAAAAATGTATGTTGTTTTGTTAGTCGATTACCTTGTTTTATAGCACAATTAATATTATTAATATCTTAAGACAATTTCACACATAGCCATCTGCTGACGTAACAGGTAAAGTCTTTAGCATGGCAACACAACCTTATATGTGTAACATTAATGTAACATTAATATGTAATATTATTTATAGAAACTAATAAATTAACATACTTAATACTTATTTACTTATTACTTAGAGACTGCCTCGTTGCTCGTGTTGGTTAGAAGCGCGACTGCCGATCGAAAGGTCCTGGGTTAAAATCCCGGGTCGGGTACTATTGGATTTTTCTAACATACATTTTTAGAAGAAATTTCTAGTAATGACTCGGAATCAGAATTGAGGCCCGGTGTATGACAATAGGCTCACCACTTATTCCATTGAGGGACGTAAAACGCAACTGGTGAAAGGTAGGAATGTACCTACTACACTCCTCTGCCTACCTCTTCGGGGATTACAGGCGTGATATTACATTTATTATTAGGTAATAAATTAAGTATTAGTTAATTAATACATATCCGGTATTATTCGCATAACATAAACCGAGAACCTACCGGTCCGCTGCTACTCCCTTCACTAGACATCTGAATACAAATTTAATGTACTGTTAATAAATTGTTACGCATTCGTATTCCGAAGCGGTGTCACCGGCCTAATAATCCAAGTTAGCAATTTAATAACCAACATCTATTATGAACGAGTGAGCGGGGAGCGGTCCCATATCGTTCATCTTCCTTAATCGCCGCGGCGGCGTCGCGGCTCGAGTTGAGTCACCGATACGCGAGTGTGTGATTTGCGTTCACGCGTCGTGAAATCTCCTACGTACGGTATTGATCCTTACCTATTGACTAGGGAGCCACTTGACTAATTCCAGCTAACTGGAACACTAATTGAAGTAACCTAAACAGTATTTCATTTGCTTTTAAGCGGTACCTAAAACCGCAATAATATAGTGCAATTTATTTATTAAGGATCTCAATTTAATTTTAATAATGATACCACAGTAAAATCCAATGACATAAACAAAAAAACCAAAAAGAAAAAATACCATTATATTTGACCATTATATACCATTGACTGCCTCGTTGGTCGTGTTGGTTG
>DVPG01000075.1:0-13110 GCA_018239085.1 Yanguna spatiosa spatiosa
ACAGAATAACAGCATAGCTTGCCGTCCTGGCCCAAATGCAAAACAAAATAATTGTATAATATTAATAAACTTTTAAATGACCGTTAAGGAATACTCTGTTAAACTAATTATAACTATATTTACATTCCATATAAATGTTTGCAAAATAAACAAACGTTCAAATTTAGAACATCTCGTATTGTGTACTTATTCTGTGCAAATATTGTATTCTCTTTTACTCTTTTCTATTTTACTCTACTCTATACTATGCTGTTATGTTTCATAAGAATTCAGTCAGCTGACATATTAAGATGAGCAGCTTTTCTGAGTCAATTGAAATGCAACCGGATCATGTCGTTAACATTTTTTTATCTACCCAGCCTGACTACCCATTATACTTTGCATGATAATTATTCGGATCTGAGGCTTCCAACCTCTCTTTGCTACAGTTCCCTTTACAAGTTATAATTATTTTCCAACGCCCGTCTAACGGAAGATAGTGCGTAACTGCAGACCAAAAATTACTTAAATTATTTAAAGAAAAACTACAAATAAAACATATACGTAAAAATACACTATCATTACTATTTAACAAAAAAAAACAAAACAGACTTGATTAAATATAATAATAATAATAATAATATATAACTTATTTGCTAACAATTTGAAAATTATTTAAAAAAGTAAAATAATATAAATTATAATGACTGTGTCCCTAGGGACAGACCTAAAAGAGCGCCAAGACGCCTCAGGCCATAGCAGCGTGTAGTTAGTGAACCACTAGCGCAAAATTATTTAATTGAAGGATGTAACGAACAGATGCATGCTACAAGACTTTGCAAACTGTTTCCATGGTTATGGAATACGGTAACTTAACATCTACCAGCTACTTAGTACATTAGTGTATGTCCTTGCCGGGACTGCCTACAAAAAGCTCCGGATTTTTGCCCACAACCTATATATTTTGAATAAAAATGTATTTTCTTCTTTGACTCATGATTACCTGTCGATAAAAACACGCAATATTTCATATCGATATGCGGCCGATTCTGTAATTAACGAAAGCGTATACAAATTCGCGCCAACCAGGTAAAACTGTGAAGAAACTATCTATTTCACAACTAATAGACGAACGGTGAGGAACATTACACCAGCGGACGACGACACGACGATGTTAGTGACGATACGATTTTTACCTAGACAAAATGGTTAGTAGATTTTTACCTAAAACCCCAAGTTTGTCCCGTCTGCGCAAATTTATGCAAGCGGTTTCTACACGAGTTCGATACGATAGTATACGATCGGGAAGCTATGTTGCATATCGTGTAACCGATTATTTAAGACCAAGTTTGGCTTTGCGAGTCACATCAGAGCGCACGCCAGACGTACTGTCAGTGGGTCGCCGTAGACGAATACGTCTTGGAGGACATCATCATCATCATCAGATCTGATTATATAATAAGTACAATTTTGGTTTTTCTGCCTGCATTTCTTTATTCAAATCTGTGAATATTGGTAAAGCAAATAGGTAGGAATTCCAAGTATAATTCGGTTGTCGGTTCCATGGCTTTCGTTAAAATGCTTTGGGCAGAAAGAAGACGATCTGTAAGCACTGCCGATTGAAAATATAATTTTATAGCTGGAAATTGTTCCAACAATCTATTCACGACATCGTTCAACGATAGCCATCTGGTTTGTGCAGGGTGCAATATTTTATGTGGCTTTACATTTGTAAACGCCTGAAAAGTTCATCACATTCATCACAATAAACATTCATCACAACAATCATTCCACTGTACCCTCCAGTAATGTAACTTTTAATGATATCACATCTACTCTTGACAAAATCTGTCAGTAGATGTTAAATCTATCTCCAATATCTTTTTGTTGTCATGTACTTCTTTCAATAATAATGTTATCATCACTCCATATTCAGAAGTGAAATCAATCATGTCTATATACATAACACCATTTTTAACTTCACATGTATTAATTTTATGTTTAAGCACACCACTCGATTTCATACATTTTTCTTCTAATACTTTAAATTTCAAAGTAACATTATTTAAACGGTTCCCTTTCTTTAATGATTTCAGAATTTTTTTAATATTTTAAGACATGGTTTTAGATACATTCAAAAACAATAACGATTTCTTCATTTCCTTCGATTCATCCATTACGATAGAATTTTCACGTTTCTCATCTATCGTTTGGAGTAATTTAAATTTAGATATTCTCTTATTTTTTATTATTTTCTTTTATTTTATTATAAACAGGTTGTTCTCCTTTATTCGTTAATGCGTTAATTATAGTCCATATAAATTATTTTTTGGCTAAAAACCCTTCCTTCCCAACTCCATATATGAGTCCGCTGCAGACGCTACATATCCCGACTACACCCGAAGCCTACAACACCGCCTTAAAATTACACGCGACAAAGCTTTAGAATACATAAATAAGTCCAAAGAATCATCTAAAACGTATTACGATGCCCGTACACGCCCTGTAAAATATCAAGTCGGAGATTACGTATATTTAAAAAACCATCTACGATTGCGAAAAGCTCTTTCACCGATATGGAAAGGTCCCTATAAAATCGTAAAGATAAACGGCAGAAATAGCCTAACTTTATTGATAAACCGGCGACATATAATTCATCACTATGATGAAGTGAAACTGGCTCGTCGCAAAGATACAACTAGTTAAGTTTAGAAGTAAAACCTAGTATTTAGTTTTAAAATAATTAAACATAGAATTAAATATGTCTCATATGTATCGTAGATATTTTAGCTTACATTATCTTTTCTTTTGCAGTCCTATGTCTATCGCAAGGGAAACCCTTATAGAAACACCGATGAATTCTTCCGGAATATATTTTGACCCTATCGGGTCACTTAAAATAATAGACGGATATTTAAGTGTCGTGATTCCTATAGACATTTCATATATAGATCCTCATATTAAAAACCTGAACGGTGTGATAGACGCCTCTAAGGCCCTGTGTAAACAAAGTGCTCTCTTCTCTGATCTCGAATGTTTAAACATACACCAACCGCTTGTAATCAGATATGACGACATAGCTCGCGATTTTGACTCCATATATCATTTAATAGAATCCAGGTCTAAACGATCAGCATGGTTTGGAGGTGTTGGCATTATCTTTAAACACCTGTTTGGCACAATGGACGAAGAAGATGCGATTCGCTACAGTAATGCCATTCAAACTATAGAAGAAGATCAAACTAAATTAGCTAAATTAGTAAAACAAAATATTCTCGTTACAACATCAACTCTTAATTCTATAAAAGACACCTTGAACACAATAAATGTTAACGAGCAACGCTTAAATGACGTTGTGAACACCTTAACCCGTGCTCAGCAAAATATTAGCTTATTAACCGATAATTTGTTTTTAAGATCAAAATTTAACGAGATCCTAACCATATTAGAGAGCACCCTGTTAACATTATCATTTAAATTGGAAGATATAGTAAATGGAATTATGTTCAGTAAATCAAATCTTTTACATCCTTCAATAATAACACCAAAACAACTATTTGCAGAACTTGTTGAAAACTATAGATTTCTAACAGATTATCATCAATTTCCTATAAGCCTATCCTTAGATAATATTTATACATTGATGAATACGTCTGAAATATCTACGTATTATAGCTCCGATAAGATTGTATTTGTACTTAAAATCCCATTAGTAACGTCGAAAATATATGATTTATATCACAGTATCCCCTTTCCAGCCCCTTTGGTCAACAATTCCTACACAATTATAATTCCATCTACTAAGTATATAGGTATAACCAGAGATAAATCTTTTTATTGCAAACTAAATAGTTTAAGAGATTGTAAGATTATATTTAACCTTAATTATATTTGTGATACCATAGATATGTATTCTAGTTCCTCTACACCGATCTGCGAATCGGAAATAATCTCGAAAGCCTTAAACTCAGTGCCTAATTATTGTAAAACAAAATTCCTCCAAGGTCATCTAGACGTTTGGCAACCTTTATACAATAATAAGTGGATATATGTTATCACAGTTCCCTCTAAATTATCTATCTATTGTCAAAATTTCAATAATACAGAAACGATTATATCAGGCACTGGATTATTACATATACCTAAGGATTGTATAGCCTATTATAAAGATTCAAGGTTAATACCAAAGTCATCAAAAACAATTAATATTCAACCAATCCACATCAATTTTAATATTGTGAATGATTCTTGCTGTAATTCAGAAATGCTTTTAAAAAATAAGCCATATATACCTGTTTTAAATCTTACTCATATTAACCTTGATTCTATTGTCACTCAACAAAATACTGAAACAAATGATATTGTAAAAAGCCTAGACCATATAATTGAAAAACCACATATTGTTTTATATGGAGAATATTATTCTTATACCACAATTTTCATATCCATTGTAATAATTATGATAATATTAGTATTATCTTATAAGAAGATTGTTAAATTGGGCGTTTTTCACCGTGTTCTCAGAAAGAACAAAAATAATATTAAAGAAATAGAAGAACTCTCAGAAATCCCCTGCACTCCAACTCCAATGCCTAAGATCCGTACCACTACTACCTAAACTTAACCTTTTAGGGTAAGTTTAGTCCTAAACCCTGGGGCTGTTATATACAGATAATGTATGTAATAGTGCCTACCCATCTGCAACCCTTAAGTCAGCATTTATCATAGCACTTCCTTTGTTCTCTCGCATAGTTAGTTCGTGACCAACCTCCACGCGTGACACTCGCCCCAATTCTTTATTTTGAGCCTTATTTTGTCAATTTTAATTAAATTCTTTTATTAGAAATAATTGATTCTTTTTTAAAAAGGCCTTCCGTAAAACCCTTATAACAAATTGGTGGCAGCGGTGGGATACCGACGGTGAAGGTATCCCTGGGACGTCTCCATCCGGGCTCTGTGTGAAGTGAAAAGTGAAAGTGAAAATTCTGTGAAAGGGTGATTTTCCTGTCCTTCGCGAGTGTCAAAATCAAATCGCAAAATACGAACTCATCTACATCCTGTTGAAATTATCCAATATAAATACAATACCCATCGAAGAGATCGTCGCTGACCTTGAACGAGAGAAATTCAAAACCTAAAATCCTAAGACCGGAACACCACGGTTTCGAGCACCTGTTCCTGTTCCTGAGAAGGAGATCCAAGACCTCATCCCAAAGGAAGTCATGTTGCTGTACTTATTCTGCATAATCCTGTAAGTTAAATCCATTTATTTGACTGTTCCTGCAAAAGTGAAAGTGTAATTCAGTTCGAAAAAACTATAAGTTATCTGTGTTACTATTTTAGTGAAATAATAATAAGAATATTATATATTGTTGTCTCCTAACGTATGCTATCACATTCCTAGAATACTTAGCTTATTTCTTATCAGGACCTCACTGTAGCAGATATAAGTGGCCGTCTGTTACACCGTACCGGTTATTAATTAAATATTTAATAACGAATATATATATTTAACATGTCTCAAAAGGAATCCCAAATAAAAAGCGAAAAAGATGTTATTCAAATTGGAACACTATTTCAGTTTATAAAACCTTACGATGGCACGCGAGAAAAATTAAGTTCATTTTTAACAAATTGTGAAAACGCAATCAGCCTAGCCACTGAAAGTCAAAAATCGATTTTATTTAAGTACATTCTATCTCAACTCGAGGGCAAGGCAGAGGCAGCTTGCGCTATTAAGGAATTTAATGACTGGGACCAGTTGAATTCTTTTTTAAGAAATCAGTTCGGGGAGCGGAAACACTATGCTCACTTATTAACAGACCTGCAAGAATGTCGGCAAATGGGCAACGAACCAGTCAATCAATTCGCCTTACGTTTAGAAACTTGTCTGTCCAAATTATTAACAGAGGTGACCTTGTCAAATAGAAAGAAGACAGAGTTAGTCGGACGAATAGCAGCCATGGAGGATTTAGCCTTACATACCTTTTTACTTGGTCTCAAACCTGAAATTTCCAACCTAGTTCGCGGTAAAAACCCATCTAACCTCAACGAGGCAATCAACCTGGCAGTGTCAGAGGAAAAAATCCTTATTCTACTTAATAAACGTAACCCTCACATTTCCTCCGTGCAGCGCCCAGCTTTCAAACCTCAGTATACATTTAAAAACTCCTCTCCAAATAACCCCCCTAGACCTCAAATATCGAAACAGTTTACACCAAACAATCAAATTCCTTTCTGTCGCTACTGTAAGACTCAAGGTCACACTATAGATGTTTGTAGGAAACGTGAATATAACAACAATAGATTCAAAGTTCCCCAAACATCCCAATTTCCACAACGCCCCAAACAGGATCATTCTAGACCTAACTATATCAACTGTGTAGTCAACGATGATACTCACTATGACCCTGAAACACAACCATCGACCAGTACCGACTACACCCAATATAATCAAGACGACGATCATTTAAACGAATAATGGGCTCACGTAGGTGTCTCGTGAGACCCAAAACCCAATCCATTGCGCAATCCATTAATAATAACGACACCTCTTCTATACCCAGAGACCACAAGGGTAACCAGCCCCAAGCAAGTGTCCTATCTTCTATACCCAGAGACCACAAGGGTAACCAGCCCCAAGCAAGTGTCCTATCTTCCATACCCAAGGATCACAAGGGTAACCAGCCCCAAGCAAGAGTCCAGAAACAACCTTTGAGGCCTAATGATATCCCAATGAAAACAGCAGCCAAAGTTGATTCACCTAAGATCCTAGAAGAAGAAAGCAAAATCTATGAAATATCATGTAACCCAAATAGAATATCCTTACCTCACATCCTCGCTAAGACATCCGTATCCAATAATCCGCTCACTTTACTCGTTGATACCGGATCCTCCGTCTGTCTCCTTCAGAAATCCTGTATCCAATCATTCTCTAACCTGAAACTAAGAAATAATATAATACAACTAAAAGGTATAGATAACCATGAAGATGCTGTACCTACCCTTGGTAATCTAGATGTCAACCTTATTTTTGGCAAAGAATCAATTCCTTATTCATTTCACATAGTAGAACATATAAATTTGCCTTACGATGGTATAATAGGAAACGATTTACTTACCCATCTCCAGTGTTCCATTGATTATAATAGAAAAATCCTCAACATAGATAAAAATAAAATTAAACTTAACTTTACCGATCCTACCTACCAAATTCCACCTCGTTCAGAGATCACAATAGAATGTTCAGTTATTAATCCTGAAATAAAAGAAGGCCTCATCCTTGACCAACGTTTAGGGGATTTACTTATTGCTAATTGTTTAGTAAAAGTCAAGGACAATAATAGAGTAAATCTTACAGCCTTGAATTGTTCAGATGATTCTGTTACACTGAATTCCAATCTGCAACTTACTCTACACCCCCTAGACTACGAATCCTACCAACCTCATAACGCGAGTCAGTCCTGCTTAGAAAGAACTAACGAAGTCCTAAAGCTTCTTCGTGTTTCACACCTAAATCCTGAAGAAGGCGAAGCCCTCTTTGATGTCTGTTCTGAATATTCAGATATATTTCATTTACCTAACGACAAACTTACCTCAACTGACGCCATTCAACATGAAATCCGAACCTCTATTGATCAACCCATCAATGTAAAGTCCTATCGCTTTCCCGAAATACACAAAACGGAAGTAAACTCCCAGATCCAGAAAATGCTCGATCAACAGATTATTCAACCGTCCCTTTCCCCTTGGTCCTCTCCTATATGGATTGTACCAAAGAAAATGGATGCCTCAGGCCAAAAGAAGTGGCGCGTGGTAATAGATTACAGGAAACTGAACGATATTACTATAGGTGAAACTTACCCCATTCCTAGCATAGTCGAAATTCTTGATCAACTAGGTAACTCCAAATATTTTTCCACGCTAGATCTCGCATCGGGGTTCCATCAAATAAAAATGGCTCCACAGGACGCACCTAAGACCGCGTTTAGTGTACCCCAAGGACACTTTGAGTTCACCAGGATGCCTTTTGGCCTCAAAAATGCTCCATCCACATTTCAACGCTTAATGAACAATGTCCTCACTGGCCTTCAGGGTGAAAGATGCTTCGTGTATTTGGACGATATTGTCATTTATTCCCACGACTTACCTAAACACATCCAAAACTTGTCCAAGGTGTTCCAGAAACTCCGTCATTTTAATTTAAAACTTCAACCCGACAAGTGCGAGTTCTTACGGAAAGAAGTAGGTTATCTTGGGCATGTCATTACGAAAGACGGGTTGAAACCAGATCCAAACAAGATAAAATCAGTTCAAGAATTTCCAATCCCAAAATGCCCTAAGGATATAAAATCATTTTTAGGTCTCATATCTTACTATCGACGTTTTATCCCAGAGTTCTCTAAATTATCAAAACCATTAACATCCTTATTAAAAAAAGATACTGCTTTCGTTTGGACTAACGAACAGCAACTAGCCTTCGAAGTCTTAAAAAACAAACTCGTTACTGCCCCAGTACTTATTTACCCAGACTTTACAAAAACATTTAATCTCACCTGTGATGCATCCAACTATGCTATATCCTGCATTCTCTCGCAAGGACCTGTTGGAAAAGATCATCCCGTGGCCTACGCATCCAGGACCTTAAATAAATGTGAAATCAATTATAACACAACAGAAAAGGAGTTGTTAGCCATAGTTTGGGGTTGTAAAACCTTTAGGCCATATTTGTTTGGGCGCAAATTTCTAGTAATAACTGACCATCGACCTTTAAAATGGCTTTTCAATCATACTGACCCAAGTAGCAAATTGCAACGGTGGCGTCTTCAATTACAGGAATTTGAATATGAAATCGTATACCGCAAGGGCAAATTAAACTCCGCAGCTGATGCTCTTTCTCGATATCCCGTCAATCCCGTAAATCCCGTTCCTGAAAACCTGCCATCATCTTCATCTCCTAATATTCCTAATCAAAACCCTGAACCCATTGAAACTCACGAACTTGACAACCCAACAAATAATGACTTAATAACATTAGAAGATTTACTCGGTGTTCCTTTAGGAGATATCGGTTTCCCAATCTCTCCTAACGAAGAAAACTTACTTGGTGGTGAGTTCGATCCGTCACAAGGCATTCCATTTAATATGCCAAATAATGATCCAAATCTCTTAAACCTTCCAAGTCCCGAAAACATAAATGATCCCCTGCCTATTCCAAACCAAAACCTACCCGACATGTCTGACACTTATACAAAGTTCCTAAAAACTCCCTCAACAGTAAAATACGACACAATAATTGTTGAGCATAATGACAGCTTACTTAAAAGTCAGAATAAAGTTCTTATAATCCCAACATCCCTTGACCTTGATGAATCAAACCCCTATGTCCAGGACATCCTATCAAACTACTCCGAGTCCGAGTCATTTATAAATTCAGAAAGGGCTTTACTATCATATAAATTACTCACCCATAACAAGCATTATTATTTCCTATTTATTAAAGTTCATCACTTTGACACTTGTTCCTATAATGACATTTTTGAATCAATAAAAACCCTCCGAAACCATTTAGTATCCGAAATAGAACCTGTAAATAAAATAAGCATCACTGATTTTAAAAACCCCTTTGATAAACATACATACACTAAAATATATAACATTCTTACACACCTGTTTCATAAAACCGGGATCGAAATCCATATTTTCCGCAATAAAATATATTATCCAAGTCCTTCCGAAGTCCAAAACATCCTGCGCGAAAACCACGATATACCCATTGCCGGACATCTCGGGTCCACGAGGATGTACAATAGAATCCGGGAACAATATTACTGGAAAAATATGCGTAGCGAAATAGAATCCTATGTAAAAAATTGCACTTCTTGCCAAACTAATAAAGCCCTCAGACGAATAAATCGCGCACCGATGCAAATAACTAGCACATCTACTTCACCTTTTGAAAGAATATCTTTAGACATAGTCGGTCCTCTTCCTGAATCGGGCACAGCCAAACTCAAGTACATCCTTACCCTTCAAGACGACCTTACCAAATACTCCGTAGCATATCCAATTCGCAGCACTACCGCTGAAGAGACTAGCGAATGTCTCATCCACTTCATATCCCTGTTAGGCATCCCAAAAACTATTCTTACAGACCAAGGCACTAACTTCACAGCAGAAATGTTTAAGGCGAGTCTTTAAACAGCCTGGCGCATTGTGACTTTACCTGCATTGCAGATGATTTAAATATTGATATAACACGCACAGACTCCAAAAGTATAAGAATTTTGCGACTTCTGCCACCATCATAACCTTGAACAATTGGTTAAAGAACCATCAAGAATTACCAAAATCTTACAAACAGTAATAGATCTGGTTATGACTGACAACCCTTTAAAATATAAAACCGTTGACGTTGTACGTAATAATTGCTTAAGCGATCATGCAATGATATTCATTGATTTTGATATAAAGAAACCAAAAATACCAAAACAAATCAAATTCCAACGATCGTTACATAAAATTGACATTGACGCATTTAACAGCGACTTAAAATGCATTCCTTGGAAATCTATTAGTACCCTAGATAATTTATATAATATGGTAGAAACGTTTAATGAGTATATTATTAATTTATTTGACTTGCACGCTCCAATTCACAAAGTAATTATTAGAGATAAACCTAAACCTTGGATAACAGATACTATTAAATTGATGATGAGTCTGCGAGACGAAGCTTTAATCAAAGCGCGGAAAAATGGAAAAGAGGGCTCAAAACAATACTATCGTGATCTCAAAAATTTTGTTACTGCATCTCGATATCGAGAAAAAAAGGCTTACTTTAACACATTTATTAATTCAAACATAGACAAGCCTACTATTCTCTGGAATACCATTAAAAATACAATTAACCTTAAGAACCAAAGCTCAAGTGTACTCCTAGATCTCTTATGTGACCCTGAGGAGATTAACAAACACTTTTTAAAGCTTACACCTGACATTGACACAAACCCAGTTTTGAACAACCTTAGCATGAAAGAACTGCCAGTAGATGACCTCCTAGAATTAAAGCCTACTACGAAAATTGAGGTAAGGAATATTATACGAAGCATCAAGTCAAGAGCATCAGGACTAGACAACTTAAATATTGATATGATTGAAATGAGTCTAGATGCGACCCTCCCTGTAATTACGAGCATAATCAATAGGTCCATCGAAGCAAACACATTCCCGTCGTGCTGGAAAAAAGCGCTAGTTAGGCCAATACCAAAAAAAAACTGTATAACAGAAATGAAGGACCTCCGTCCAATATCAATATTGCCAGTTTTATCAAAGGTAGTGGAGAAAGTAGTCCTCAAGCAAGTGTTGCAATTTGTGGAGAGAAAGAAGACAATACCAAAATTTCAATCTGGTTTCCGAAGAGGCTTTGGTACGGAAACAGCACTATTACACGTGACGGACGACTTGACCGCAGCCTCAGATATGGGTCTGTCTAGTTTTATGGTGCTACTGGACTACTCACGAGCATTCGACTGCCTTCATCCAGGGCTACTCCTAGACAAATTGCAATACTACGGGTTCTCAAGAAATACTTGCGCCTGGTTTAAACCTTTTCTGACAGACAGAAAGCAAATGGTAGTGACAGAGGGTAAGACTGGCGAAAAGAGGTTCTTTTCTCTTAAGATTCTAAAAAGAGGCGTTCCCCAGGGCTCACTGCTAAGTCCAGTGCTGTTTACGATATTTACTGCCGATTTACATCACCATATAAAGCACAGTAAATATCACTTATATGCGGATGATACTCAACTGCACTATTCATTCGATAGTGAAGACACACTAGAAGCAGTAAAAAGGGTCAATGACGATCTCAGGAATATCTCGATCTGGTCGCAAAATAACGGTCTTCTCATTAACCCAACGAAATCACAAATGATGATTCTGGGTACAAAATCCCAAATAAAAAAGGTGTTGGAGAAGCAACCAGAAATCAAAATTAACAATGCCGTTCTTGAGCACGTAACCTCTGCACGTAATCTTGGGCTACTGATAGATGCAGAACAAAAGTACTTGGAACACATAAACAGTAAAATTCGGACAGCATTTTTTAAATTAAAGACATTGTACAAAATCAGAAGTTACATCAGCGAGAAATTACGTGTACTCCTATGTGACGCTCTAGTACTCTCACAATTTAATTATTGCAGTAGTATATACGGCCCCCGACTGTCGGCTAGTACTGAAAGAGCGATACAAAGAGTACAAAATGCCTGCATTCGTTTTAGCTTTAAAATATCTAGGAGGGATTATTTGACACCGCACTTAAACAGGAAAGGCATTCTGAATATGCGTGGTAGAAGGGAACTACATTATGCCTGCGTTTTCCACCGGGTCATTTGGAATAAAAGTCCAGAATACCTTTTCGAAAAGATACATTGGGTCAAGGATGCTGCACAACGTAGCCTACGTAGGAACATGCAAAATCGTATCAAGATACCAATACACAAATCCACAAGATACAAGGGTTGTTTTAAATTTTCTGCAGCAAAAATATGGAACGACTTACCTCCGCCAATGAAAAACAAAATGAGTACTGAAACCTTTAAAGCCAAGTATAAATTAGCTTTATTAAGAAAACAACTTGCTGCAGAAAATTTAGCCCACGCCCACTGGAAATCTCTTTCCCTAGAGAGTTTTTTCAATTAGGTGTAACTATTAACTTAGCCTTACAAATTTATACTTCCACGCACTCATACACACACACACACTCACACACACACACACACTCACACACACACACACACACACACACACACGCACACCTACAATCAATCACGCACGCAAAAGCATGCTCACATTAACATATATCTATATACAAACACAAACTTACCTGAGCCAGATGGATAAGCCTACTCGTACTTACCTTTTATACACCAACTGTTGTCATATAAATATAACGTTAGATATGTTAAATAGATTATTATGTATAGCTATAAGTTTTTATATATTTAAGTATAGTTGCAAGTGGCCAATCGGCGAGCACTGATCGCACTCCCGCCCACCATCTTAGGGAGTACGGGGGTGACTGAAAAACAGCGCTGCGTTGGATTACAGTCCGATGTCAGGTGACGCTGA
>DVPG01000076.1:0-13047 GCA_018239085.1 Yanguna spatiosa spatiosa
TTGCGCTGATGATGACCTCTTTCAAAAATATACTTGTAAAATATACTCGTTTCGAAGAGGTACGTAATTCCATGTACAACTGCGAATCTTGATAATCAGCTTACCTAGAGTAAATCAATAGAAACAAAACACACGCGTTCGACTCCGTGCAGAAAAGCCGTGAAACGTTCAGGTGTGGGAATTTATCGACTATTCTTGTCGGTGGCGTTGTTTGCGGCGTGGCACACTAATAGGGGCGAGGCTGGGCGCTTTCGTTAGTCAACAAATCGATTCGGTAACAGTTTGTTTTTTCCTTTCAGCTTCATTTTACCTACAGCTTTTCCTATACCTCTATACGGGTAGAAGCACGACGGAAAATACAATGGTTGTGAAGTGTACTTATATTTTTTATATCGATCGTTGTGTTGAATAGTACAGGTAAAGACAGGGCGAAATAGTTGGTACGCGAATCATTTTTATTATCGTGATGTGGATAGTTGTGTTAAATAGTACAGTAGCAGGGACGGGGTGGGAAATAAAACAGATGAAACGCGAAATACATACCTACATAGTTTTGATATAGAGAAATGTATTAAGTAATAATTTTTTTTATCCTTTTTCACTGCTGCCTGGTATTACACGATGCGTAGTAATTTAGGTCGGATTCAACGGTTTTCTGTTTCCAGGAAAATAAGAAGGATTGACTGCCTCGTTGGTCGTATTGGTTGCAAGTACGACAACTGATCGAGAGGTCTGGGTTCAAATTCCGGCTCGGGTACTACTGACTTTGACAACTTTCTAATTTAGATTTCCTAGTAGTGGCTCGGAGTCCGGATTTGTGCCCGGTGTATGACAATAGGCTCGGCCATAATGGGACGTAAACGTAACTGAATAAATATAGGAGTGTACTAAGCGTAGTACACTCATTTCATCAGTTCACAGAGGCAGAGGAGTGCCTCTACCTCTTCGGGGATTATAGGCGCCATGTTACGTTTTTTTAAAAGGATGGAAACTATAGTTGAACGGAGGTGGGATGATGAACTCTTGGCCAGTCCCAATAATTTAAATAGAAGTCATCTCCTAGGTACTAGGAAATATATCGCTTAAACACTTATAAGAGTAGTCCGTATTTTAAACACCCGCGCAAGTGATCTGCCATCAAGTGAATGAGTGTGGAAGAGCATGACACCTTTAAATCGATCTCTTTTCAGAATACAGAGGATTAAGACAGTAGTCCAAAGCACTGACCTTGTGGGTAATTGTCAATTCATACAAATTACGAAACATCGTGGAAAAGTCTAAAGTGTGCTGACGTCCTTAGAATGTTACTCTTCACTTTTGAAGCAAAGTGACATTTAATGTCACTGTAAACATGCAGTGTTTATGACGACATAGGTGCTTAGACGTCAACCCCATACACTTGGGGTGGTAAGATAAAATCTTAAGCAATGGATCATCATCACTTAACCCCCTTTTTTATTCCTATAACATAAAATTTACGTATTTACAAACTGTCGGTCTATAAATCCAATAAGTACACCAGATATATACGTGAGGATTAATGAAGATTTTTCAAGCGAATTTCGATGCCTACAAGTTAATTTTCCATTACGACATCGGCTGAACTTGTATTTATAGTCTTCATTAATTAAAACAGAGGGTGATTAAGGGATAAGCCGGCAGATTTATTCAACGGATATAAGAGAGTAGTTAAAAGCGAAATGAAAGAAGCAAATTTGACTAAAACCTTATCACTGATCCGGCCTGCATCTGAGATAAGAAGTTGCTATGAATCAAGACTGTACTTAACCCTTTTTAACAATACTTCGAGAAATTTTCGACAATATTATTGCTTTAAAAGTTAGGCGAGTTTTTTTTTCTGAAAGTTTTTGTTACAAAAAAACACTCCCTTTCCTTAACATGTTTGATGTTATTCTTTCTAAATTCAACGAACTTATACATATACTTAGACATTCGTTGAGGAATACATTATCATTTATAGGATTTTATCACTTACCCGTCCCCCCACTCCTCAACAGTAAAAGTTAATACATTAGATTAACATCCGAGTCAGAATCGCGATTTCAGAACATACATTGACATGTAAATAGCTTCTGTAGCCTTCTGACCTAAATAAATGAAACGGCTCTTTGTTCCCTAAATTTCCATTATTACAGTGCGAAAACGGCCTTAAACCCACTATCAATTTTATTCAAAAAGGAATGTTACCTGATGATAATGTTATGTAAGCACTATGGATAACGCATATCTTAACAAAATTTGGGAATTTGAACATTATCATTCAAATATTTTGTATAATAAAGTGGCCTATTGGTTCAGTGGTAAGTTATCCTAGTCGAGTACCGCGGGTTCGATTTCCGTCTTAGACAAAATATATTTGGATGATGAGCAGTAAAGTTTATCCTATCCATGTACATAGCATGTTTTTGTGTCATTATGTGTACAGAACATATTTTTAGAAATCTACTTATATGTATGATTAGCAGATGTTTGCCAACTGTAGGATAGGCTCCACCCACTTTGGAATCAGATGTATGACTAAGCGTAATATATTATTAAAACGCCAACTGCTATTTTTGATATATAAATCTATATAAATCAAGTTGATTACGTAACAATTAACGAGTCAAATCGTTTTTACTTGACGACTTCTACGCACTATAAATGGGTTGCTTAGTAACATCGGAACATGTAACATCATGCCTATAAGCCCCGAAGACGTAGGCAGAGGAATGTATTACACTCCCATGTTTCGCCAATTACGTGCACCGAGCACAACGCAGACTTTGACCCACTACTAGAAATTTCAAGTAAAAGATCTAAGTTAGAAAATCCAATAGTACCCAACCCGGGAATCGAACCCAGGACCTCTGGATCAGCAGTCGAGCTTGCAAGCACTCGGCCACCGAGCCAGTCAAATTGCTTAGTAACACAAATATAAAACACACATTTTTGTATGTATGCATATGTAGTATGACATCGTAATATCCCTCATAATAAATGTATACCTGAAAAGCCAAGTTAAACTTTAACTATGTTAACATGGGCGTATCTGCCGACATTACTCCTGAATTAATAATTAAAATGGGGGTCACTCAAGTGCTTTCCAAAATTATTGCGCGCGTAAATGTACTTTGTTTCATAGTTCGTTATTAAGTATTGGTTATGTTCAGTTCAGACTGGTTTCAACTGGAAGAAGAGCGAATGGAATTGTTGCATGAATTTTGAAATTCTATATGACGTACCGTGAAAGCATTGATCGGCTAATGATTACATGCAGTCTCTCAATCCGGAGGTCCGGGTTCTAACCTGGAGGGAACCTCTTTAAAAACTGTGCGTTCTAAGAATAAATATCACCTTAGAGTTCATAAAAAATGTTTTTTAAAGCACGTAAAGTTTGCCCGAACTTGGCCACCGTGGCAGACTATGGCCTTAACCCACTCACTCTAAGAGGAGAGCCGTGTTCCGCAGTGGAACGATAAAAAGGGTCGCGAGACAAGAAATGACGTGCGGTGCATATAACTGTAGGAATACATATTTTACATATCAGCAATTCATAGCTAATGATATATAAAAATAGCACTGGCTCGTGGGGTACCCTTAGGTGGATATAACCCAATACCTTCCGAATGATAATGTGACTATTTTATGCTGCTGTCATTCATTCTTATCGCTGTAAATTTTTTTTTGTTATTTTGCACTGCATAATCTAACTTATACTATAAATGCGAAGGTTCATGTGTATGTTTGTTACTTTTACACTGAAAAGGCTGGACAGATTTTGATGAAATTTAGTATACTTATAGGTACACTATGACCAAAAATGATACACGCACTCGTTAATAATTTGCTTAAAAGATGGAGTTGTCTAAACAATCGTTTGCGTTGTAATGTCTGATATTAAGGTAAATTTGTCTGTTCCAGTCCTTGAGAGAACAGTTAGACAGCACCAACAATCATTTCCTAAAAATTGTCACATAACATGCCGTCTATATTTCACAGGAGGGGCAGGCAAAGGACTATAATATACTCCCACAATGGAATAGGGGGATCCTATTGCCATGTAATACACTAAGCATAAGTCCAGACTCCGTGCTGCTACTAGACATTTCAAGTTAGAAAAATACAGTAATATGTACATTGGTCTTTGGCTAAAATTAGAGCTTATCCCTACAAACTTCTAGTTTTTAATTTTGTTAGGAATTCAACAAACTGGCGTCTATTACACATTTAGATTTCTGTCAAAAAAAAAACAATAAAATCCCGATAAGTTAATTAAAAAACTCTCCATGATCCGAGACAACAAAAAACACGATAAAACACTTAAGGTTTTTAAATCAGCTGAAAGTAACTTGGAAAGTTAGGCAATGAGTAACGATCAGTGCTTTTTTATATCAAACTTTGGCTCTGTTATAACATCAAAAAGCAATAAAAATGCAATCGTCGACGAATTCTGATAACATTTCGGTGAATTAAGAACTCGGCAGCTGATGGAGATAAAATATTCAAAGTGCGTTGATCAGATTAAGACTCAACAATGAATTTAAAGCACCTTCAGAGCTCTTACCTACCGCTTATGCAAAAGATATTGAACTTAATTTTATGATATGAATATAATTTGTTTAATCGTGAACTACAGTCAGAAGACTGAAGACGAAAGTACGACACGGGTACTCGTTTTTATGTAGTTCTTTGGACGTATTAAATAACTTAACAACGTAACAACACGCCTGTAATTCCCGAAGAGGTAGGTAGCTAGTATTACACTCCCAAGTTTCACCAAATTAAATAACTTACCATGTTAAATTACCATCGATCGCTGTTTAAACATAAATGTATATAACATGTACTAGGATATATTAAAATCGTAACATCACGCCTGCAATCCGCTAAGATACAGGCAGTGAGAGTAGTACTCTTCCACGTTACACCAGTTACGTTTACGTCAAACTATAATATATAGGGGTGAGACTATTGCCACACACCGGGCCTAAATCCAAACTCCGAGCCACTATTAGAAAGCTAGATCTGCTAGAAAATCTAACTTAGAAAAATCCAACAGTACCGACCTGGGTATTGAATCCAGAACTTTTGATTGGCAGTCGCGATTGTAACCACTCGACGAATGAAATAGTCAGGATATATAATATATAATAATATATTTTGGCCTACGTTGTTAAACTCTATGTAGGTATATAAGCCGTTTACACGTCTATATTAAACATTCAGCTTACGTCCCAGGAGTAAAATTTGATACGAATGCCCTAAAATTACAATCTCCCTTTAATATAGCGTCAGTATCATTTTCCTCCTTGAAGTTCTATTATGATACTTTGTTTAGGTCCAGTGAGTACCGAACGTTTCACGAGGCTTTTGCTTACGAATTGTATAAACATTGTCTCATATCGTATCATTATTATGTATTGAACAAGTATAGAGAAAATATTGCAAGCACATATAAACGACATACTTTCGAGAAAAGTTGTTTCAATGTACCGCTGAGCACAAAACTCCGGTCAAAGGATATAGTAACACATTTTATAGTTATATTTAGTAGAACACAAGTATATAGAGGCTTTGAATGGAATTAAATATGCATGTTCTTACAATATCCGCAGGGGAGTGCGGGGAGGCGTAAGACGGAGTAGGCTAAAAAGTATTAAGCATTTTTAATATGATATCTCGCTCGTAAAATTGGGGACATCAAATAATATGAGCGCTCAGCTTACACGGAGACATAAAATTTAACATTTTCTCTAATTTCCTTTGATAATTTGCTCCAGATGAGAAGGTTAAATCAGGTCTAAAATCTTAAGAGTTTACAAATACAAGTAGATGTTTATTATGTTTGTGAAATATGACAGAAATACATGTCATTAGTAGATACTTGTGACTTCTGATCAGGATTTAATTCCACAGCAAAACTGCTTGCATGATGGTGAGTTTGACTACAGGTACTAATTACGTTTCTGACATAAAAGTACAGTAGTTGCATAATGGAGAGATTTAAGAGGTTTACACATAGACAAAATATTTCGTGGCCAAATTAGATTATTATTGTCCTACTCCGTCCCCCCATCACCCCACTGCCCTGGGTAAGGACTTAATATAAGATAAGTTGGCCATGTATACCTAAAAAATAAAAAACGTAACATCACGCCTATAATCCCCGAAGAGGTAGGCAGAGGAGTGTAGTACACTCCCACGTATCAACAGTTACGTTTACGTCCCATTATGAAATAGCTGGCACAAAATACCAATACTTCCAAACGGAAGATGCACTTATATAATATGTTAATCTTATTCATTACTTCAAAGTGTTAAAGGTATAAACGAAAAAAAAATAAACGAAATGCAAGGATAATTAAGGTCCAAGCGATGCTAACTAAATATTCAGGGAGGGTCCAATTACGCCGGTATCTCGTCTTTTGTTACGTATCCGACGAGCGGCAGTGTGAGGTAGACGAGTTCGTCTTCTTTGACCCGGATTCAAGCTAAAAACGGAATGGCAACACGTTTGACTCGCCATTGTTGAGGAATATTAATGGCACCTGAAAAGTTCACTACGGCTTGCTTTTTGTTCAGCAGAACAGTGTACGACTAAACGCATATATTTTTGTGATATACCTACTCTTCAAATAGGCACGGTGACCCTTATTAATAGGTATCGCGGTGACAAAATTTAAAAGTTTTTTTTTTCAACTTAGTAATAATGACTGATAGATCGAGAAGTCCGGCGTTTGATTCCTGACTCGGGTACCATCGGGTTTTTCTAAGTTAGAATTTCTAATAGTAGCTCGAAGGCTGGATTTATGCTCGGTACATGGCAATAGGCTCACCATCTATTCCGCGATGGAATTTAAAATGCAACTGGTGAAACGTGGAAGTGTGCTATACTCCTCTACTTACCTCTTCGGGTATTAAACACGTGATGTTACGTTTTTTTAAAGTAATATTGTAACTGTTGATATGATGGAATTCATTTTATGATGAACTCAAAATGTTTGTAACGGGAACATGCCAAAGGAATAAAAACTGTAAATCGTGATAAGCATCATCGTCAACCCTTCGATTGTTCCCCTATTGAATATGGGTTTTTCTGTGCGGTTTCTTCGCGACGTATTCCCTCATTCATCAGCATCATCAGCCTACTATCCACTACACTGCTGGATACAGGCTTCCTCCATACCTCCCCACGCTGAGTATGCGGGTTGGGGATGGCAGAGCACAACTTCTCGCACCGCCTCTGTTGCTGCCCATAGGCGGCTAGGGCATGTAGCTGTGCATAGGGCATTTAGCAGACCGCGCCATACTACGATCTGCCAGCGCTAGGTTTAGTCGCCTCTTAAGACACTTTATATTCCTACACGGGGTCGGGGAATGTATTCTTACTCCGCCCTGACACGAATAATATTCCTTCATTGTTATAGAATTTTTTTTACCAAAAATTGCATGTATTATTTTAATGAGGTGCACACTAAGATTTCAATCTAGGACTCCAAAGTGGGCAGCCCCGCATTCGACGCCACTAAGCTACCACTGTATCCCTTAATCGATATCTACGTTTACTAGTCAAAATGAAATAAGAATCATAATTACAAAAATGAAAATTTCCCGACATAAATAAAATTTCTGAAGTCCATATAATATGAGACGTATTCACTTTGAAGAAACTCGTTAACGAAACCGTACAAAACCGTAAAATGTCAAGTAAATTACGAAGTTGTGAAAGAATGTTGGTAAACAAATTTAAAGTTTAATTAAAAGGTAAAAGAAATTTACAAGTTTATAAGACTCATTTCTAAATTTATTCTTTGTGTGTTGCAAATTCATAACTGATTCCGAAACCAACTTGACAGGAAATATCTATAATTGTGTCTTAAAAATAATATTTTATTAACTCTATTTACCAATATATTAAAAAAAAAATTTATTTAGTGAATTGACAAAAATAATCATGCCGGTTGCAAATGAGTAGGTATATTAGTATGAATATATGTACATACAATATATATACTTACATATACATAAATATATATGGATATTACGGCTGGTTTAAATAATTTATTCCTTGAATGTATACCAAACTTTTCACAATATTTTTCTCGTTCGAATAAGTTTTAACAAAAAAGCCACTGACACTAGCTTTGAATATTACTTGTGGTAAATAAACGATAAATATTTAACACCTCATGAACACAATTTGAAAACTTCACACTCGGGAAGTTTTTTCTTCACGACATTTAAAAAAGGGGAGTGATTGTGCATTTTCCTTAGAAAATACCCCGCATTACTTTCCTACTAACTTGAACGATAACGAAAGAAAAGCTATGAAAGAATTTCCCTCTCTGCAAAATTTTGATTGAAATAATTAAGAAAAAGACATATAGGACTCTTTTAATTTTCATGTCACAACTTCATAGTACTATTAACGTATGTATGCAAGCAAATGTAAAGACGATTGTTTTTATAGAGAGAAAAGCCTGCAACACACATAATATATTGTTTTTGACTCCATCATCAGCTACTTATGTTCCTAAACTCTGACATACCTCCAATCTTGGCCATAAAGTACTGTTAGTTTCTTATACAAAATTTCAATTTAATACTCATGTATGATACCATACTAATTAATATCAAATTAGTAATTAAGTCGCGATCGAACAAGTACCTAAGTCCCTCAAACGGGTGGCAGGAGCGTCAAAGGAATAAACATTTGGAGTTTTCTTTGTAGCTCCCCTTACACGTTTTTAGCAATCCATTGAAGAGTTTGAATGTG
This sequence comes from Yanguna spatiosa spatiosa, assembly GCA_018239085.1. NCBI lineage: Eukaryota > Metazoa > Arthropoda > Insecta > Lepidoptera > Hesperiidae > Yanguna > Yanguna spatiosa. The sequence goes on from DVPG01000076.1 coordinate 8,780, forward strand.
CCACTTGTATAGGCATTGAGGGGCAAGGATCGCTGAAACGACATAAAGCGTTCGGTGGCTGTTTAGATAAATTGTAGCGATTATAAAATGTGAATATTAAACTCGATGACTTCTTGAAAGATACTTTTCTGCATATTTAAGCTCGATGGCGTCTTGGAAGATATTGTTTTATGTATTAGTCTAGCGTTCGACCGCAATCCAGCGTGATGAAAAGCGCAGATGCCTTCTAGGACACATCAGGCATGCCCAGAAAAAGCCTGTACAATCTTGCCTTGAAGAGCGCTTTGTTTTATGCTTTTGCTTTATATGCGTCTGAAAACGCAAATACCAATAAAATGATATATTCCCCAAAAAAATAGAACCATACAGGTTACGTTTTGAATTTCATTAATGTAAATTGTTCGCTTGTTTAATTGAATATGATACATTTTCTCAATTTCGTTGTTAACGGTAGAGCAGGTACGCACAGGTCGTGTACTCGACAAGTGCCGAACGCGCCCTACGTATATTTACATACACAAATATTTCAACACGTATTCTCGAATTTGCACACACGTATTAACTCTGCTCCCTATAGAGATATTGAAAATTTGTATGAAATAGCTACTCTTGATATCAAGATGGTATATATCTATACAAACAATTGGAATTGAGCTGACTCATGGCCTATTATGATGTAAATATTTATGTATATTATATACACATGTACTTATATGCAGCTAGTAATATGATATGGAAATACGTAAGTCGGATAGAGACAATGAACTAATAAATTAAAAATTGTCACATAAAATTTGTATAATAAATTCACAGCGCTCCTGGTTTCATTTAATTACTCTCGCAAAGTACTCTATAAAGTTTGAAAACTGAAATTGGAACGTCATAAATATATAAATATCGCGTAAATAATATTATATTAACCGCTATAAAATCTTATTTATCATTAATTTAACACGTTCACGCTGTAAACGATGCAAATGAAAGTTATCACTTAATCAAGTATGAGATACGACTCCAGTTAGCTACAATTTTAGTAGCGGCAAAGAGGTGTAAACACTTTTAGTGTATATTTTACGGGTAAACTTGTTACGGACGCGACCGTTGCGTTATAACTTTGTTGTCTCCTCGCCAGCTACTCTACTACAAAAATTTTAAAACATTTTACATACATATTTTAAGAACTCGTATTTTACAGCAATAATAGAATTTTATCGCTTGAACATTTTAGAAAAAAACTTCACTTGTTAAAGTTCTCAAATGTATTTAGTGAACAGTAGCATTTCGGCTTCAAAAATTTTAAATTTTTATTAGTTATTTAAGCAGTTTCAAGAGAGAGAGCACAAAGCATCAGTTGAAATTATAACAGTCGTGTTTTTTATTTGGAATGAATAGTCATTATAGCTCGACGGTGACTTGGACTATTTCACCAAGGATTTTTAATAATGCGACTGATGATCGAGCGAACACGGGTTTTAAACCCTGATCGGGTACTATTGGATTTTTAAACTTAAATTTTCTAGTAGAAATTTAGTAGTAGTGGTTCAGAGTTTGATTTGTGCCCGATGTATGGTAATAGATTCACCACCTATTGCATAAATTGCATGGGACGTAGACGTAACTGATGAAACTTGGGAGTATGCTGCACTCCTCTGCCTACCTCTTCGTGGATTACAAGCTTGATGTTACGATTTTGAATAACTTATGACTTGGGTACATATCTAGTTTGAAAGCTTCACATTTTGAAACGAATACGTCATTAACGACTAATTACAGAACCTCTTAAAAATGCTTAAGCAAGACACCGTTTTACTGAAAAATATTTCGAAAGAAAATCAAGATAAAACTTACAAACTGTCTCATGCAGATTAAGAAACGAAAATAACTATATATGCTAAACTTAATCGTATCTTGAATTGTGCAACGTAACTCGAATTGTACGTACAATCCATCGTCAAATAATAAACTCATTAAACACTACAAGTATTTCACCTGAAAATATTATTACTAGACATCCATGAAGAAATAAGAGGTTTAAGACTATTCAAATGCTGCTACCGCCTCAGTATATTGTAGTTCATTACCATACAGATTGAACCGCAGTGGATTTTACGAATACTATTCATAATGAATTCGATTCCTTTCGGTGTCAAATATTATGCTTATTGTAAATTTTACTCTATAAAGAAAACTTGATAATGAGTATTCCTTTTTTATCTATTCCGTTTTTTACTTATCAGTTGATAAAAGTAGTAAACGGTAATCTTTAGATATCCTTATTATGAAATAATTTAGCTAAACTGGATTTTATTCCAAGACTATTCATCCCATTTTCCCATTTAATTATAATTTGTGTTATTCTATTAGTACCTAAAAATCATGTACGTATATATTTATAACATTATGTTGTAAAACTATGTATTATCTTACATATATCGACTTACCTCATTTTCTGCAACTGGTTGATCTACATCAGCCTTCGGGTCAACTTTGAGAAGGGACTCATCAGTCATTGTTCCTTCATCCACTAAAGTATCTCTACTCTTCTTTCTAGAATGATTGATAAGGTCTGGTTTGTCAGTCCCCATCGCATTACTGGCATTTTCGTTAGAACAATTCTCTCTGCCCAATTTTTTATCATCATTTGTACGCGACTTATCCTCCCAACTTTTAATTTTAAAACATGATACAGATTTCTTATCTTCCTTCGCTTCATCTCTGCTTTGTTCATATTCAATGTTGTCTTCATTTTTGTTGTGATGTCTTTCTTTATTTGATTTCAGACGCTTTTTTTTCTTTCCGTTCCATTTCGCATTCACAGTTTGAGAATGAGTGCTGTCGTCACTAGCGCTGACACTTTCTGCACAAACTGGGTTCACTAAAATTTTTGTTGACTTAGCTTTTCTTTCTATCACTCTTAAGTTTAAAAGGCTGCCCGATGAATCAATAAATGTTGGTGCAGAGGTCAGAGTCGGTGAGGTATCATTGGTGCCTTCGCTTAATCGTCGACCCGTTTTAGGCAGTACTTTAATTGTTTTCATTACGTCTGAATTTCGAAGCTTGTTACTAGTTCCAAGTGGCCCCATGGTTATAGGTGGTCCTCCCCTGAACAACAATGCTGTTTCCGTAGGCTGACACACACAAGCTAGCATTTTCACCCAGTCATCAACTTAACACTATTATCACACGCATATTTTTGGTGTTTCACATTATTACTTAATTTACAAATAGCTAGAAAAGTGGATATGGCTGGAAATTGCAGTTTTAATTTCAGTTTATCTGCAGAATCGTCGATTTATATACGTATATTTATGTGTAAATTATTCAGCTGTTTTAAACTAAAAAGGAGTGTAAAGATAATCAGAAAGAGTCTGAACGTACGTGAATAAGTGAGTATCCAGAAAACGATTATCATGTACACAGTGCCCGAGAAACGTCCTTAGTGATATTAAACTTGCCTCAGATGCGGAGACGTATGGCGCATTGTTTTAAGCTAAACGGAGATAAGCACCAGCTTAATATCCTTAATGCCGTAATGCCGAATAAATTATTAAAGCAATTTACTACGAGCGAGACACGCCGATAAAATTTTCAACAAATTATCCGTTTTTGTAAATCCTATTTTATAAGGCTGACTGAATTTTTCATCTTTGGCTTCTAAATCGAAAGTTTCAATATTTTACACACGTTCCAATTGCGTTAGATAGATATATAAGGTAAGTAAGGACAGAGATATTGGGCGCTCCGTTTTCTCTGCCTACCCCGTGAGGGACCTAGCGTGAGGATATGTATGTATATATGTAATTGCGTTACCATAGCCACACTGAATTCTTTCGCCAAGCAGGAAAATTTATCAGTACCGTACGTTAATTCAAAATTTGCAGTACAAATAGGAAGAAATAATGTGACAATGTGGAAAATGCACCTACTAGCAAATCGTTTTTCAAAGCGATTAATTCCTTAACTTCGTTATCTAATTTCTACTTCCAAGTCTTAGCTATGAATATAGGTTACAATTAATTGCTACATTTTCATTGTAAAACAAAGGAAAACATCTTTATTGTTATTATCTTCATTATATTTCGTCACGTCAGGTCAATTTCGGGGTAGATAGCATCGGGGACCAAATATCTGAAATTACAAATCTGACTTGATCCTTCTCCATTCATTACTCTCTTCATACATGCATACCGGTTCTTCTGACTGTCACATGAGCCAGTATCTGACCTATTTCGTCAAAATAGACGAGCCCTGTTCTCCCTTGGCGCCAC
>DVPG01000077.1:0-13010 GCA_018239085.1 Yanguna spatiosa spatiosa
GGATTCAAGCATAATAAATATTTTGACATATTGTTTTTTTTTTTAATGTGCACAGCTAATTTAAGTCGCAAACCATGCAAAAAGGCCGTATGGAAAGAAAAGCAAATGTGACAAATGAAATTGTAAAATCATATAATTTTCAAATTAATAACTCTAAAAACGGCACTGACGCAAGAACTGTTGATTTGCTCTTATATTCAGGTTTATTCTGGTACAAGTTATATCTTTTACATAAGCATGTATTACGTAAAATCTCACGTAAAGACATACATACATACATGTATTTTTTGTTCCAAATAATTTCAGTTTTAATATGTTAGCCAAATATTATTCACGCAACGCAGTGGAACTTACAATTTGTAATTTTTCGTTTATACTTCACTTACAGTTATTTACATTTAATTAAAACTTCATTTAATTAATAATTACCGAAAATATTCAAGATAATAATTTTTTTTATCATTATAAATACCTATAGAAGAAAAGAATATAAAGCTGGATAATATTTAAAAACAAATAAAAGAAAATCTTGTATCAATATTTACTAAAAATATTAATCCTCTCAAAAGACTAATGGCGTCAAATAAATAATAGGCACTATAAGTAGTGACAGCTGAAATGGCGCGAACCGTCATAATTTTACAAGTTTATCGTTTTATTACAAAATGCGCTTTTGCAGTGACAATACGTAGGTAACGACCGAAGAATTTTTTAAAATTATTATTGCAATTTTCTTTAACGAACGTGTTATACTAGTAACTTCCTTTTAATTAATATGTTTCTTACATAATTTATATTTCTTGCCTTTACAGTATGCTGCAGTAAACTTGGCTCATAACTTGAACACCGAAAGTTCGTTATTCGCGACTTAAAGCGAAAATAATATGTAAACTTCACTTTATTTAGGCGATTTTGTAAAAGAATTGCTACAAAAGGGGATAATAAGGAATGTTAGCGTAAAAACGTTTTGTCCTCGTGCCTACTCGCTTTGCGCAGACATTATCGATTTTAGGGAAAGCCGAACTCGTGGGGTTATGTTGAGCATTGTTTACGATTAACATATTACATTACACTTGGTTATTATCATATTTTAACGTGTTTTATGCACGTTTATTTCCGTGAATGCAATAATTTTGTCAGTTAAATTCAAAACACCTGTTATTTACACGTGACAAAACAATTTAGAACACAGTTTTAGCATAGATATGCAGCGAGAAATAATTTCTGGTATTATTCAGTAAAAATAATGAATAAAATTCTTACCGTAGACTATCCTTAATTGAAAAAATAATAAACGAAGATTATATCACTACCTAATTTTTTTACGTCGATTTTAATTCTGCGACGTGCATAATACTGCTATAACCGCTGTTTATGGGTCATTTTACTACTTTTTTCGATATTTAAGTGATTTTAAGCACATTGTACTAAGGAACGGGACGTTTTCGTCTACCACCGTGCCTCGCGCTCGGGTGATACTGGCTGGGTTGACACATTTCAGAATGTAAATACCCCACAAAAACTTTCGTTTCGCCGTTTCCCTAAATAATTTTTTGTGCTGATTGTAATGTAATCTATTATAAACTTAATATTAAATAAAAATATTATCCAACAATAAGAACTTTAGGTAGAAAAAGTTCAGACATTATAAAGCGAAAGTGTTGAGTATTCCCAATCCTCAAGTAGGTTTTTAAGTTATAAAATATCAGGCCATAGCACAAAAATAGATTTCACACCTAGGAGTAGCAAGCCACCTGTTCGGTAATGCTGTTAGGATTGCGATTTTATAGTTTATAGTAGAATATAATATTTATGGGGCTTCAGGACCCACAGCAACGCCCAGGGAAATTTGTCCCTTTCTTTAACCAAAACATTTGTTGCTGGCAACATAGGTTATCCGTCATTGGCCACAGTTTGCCGCTATGCAGAGATGCGAATATTCGTACTGCGTGTAAATCCATGGGTACCACGCCAAGATATGCTTTAATATCCCATAAACATTATCATAACTTTAATTAATTCTGTGATTATGGTTATTACATTTTTAAATTATTAAAATAAGATTTTAAAGCAAGTTAAGTATTTCGCAAGTTTGTGAAGGCGCTGACTGCTTAGATGTGTCTATTTCAGAGCTTGTTGAAAGATGTATGATATATTTATCGTGAAAGAGCTTAGCAAAGGCCTTTGTTTCGCAAAGTGTAGAAATTTTAAACATGGAATAATTCTTGCTTTTTCGTTTTTTTTCTCAACTTTGCTATTGAATTACCTAAATCGATCGAATAAAACTATGTCATACAATTTTATTGGTGACTGGATAATAATTCGTATTCTTATATTTTTTCACAAAAAAAATGTTCAATATTATTAACTGGGTTACTACTTATTTTAAAGTAGACGTACCTATCAGTTAAGATCCTGGACTATGTGGCGCCCATATTTAAATAATTGTGATGTCAAGATTTTTTCATATGAAAGCCCAACAGACACACAAGAGTTAAGTATTCGCATTTATAAAATGCGTGTACAAAACGTAGATAGCAAGTTGGAACTTGCAGGGAATTCGCTTCACCTACCACCACATCACCACATCACCACATCACTTCACCCACCAATATGTACAGTAAGGACATAACTTAGCTATCGTTATAACTAAATATATGACTAAAGTAGCAAAGGCTTTTTATGTAGTCAGTACCTCGCTATTAGGTGTCATAGCGAGGTTGCTAGTTGATTTCTACAAGTTATATGGATATTATTGGCTAAGTATTTAATAATAAAAAATCTTCGAAATCCTTACTAGCGATGAAAAAAATTCTTGTGTGCTACATGTTACAGACCGTATTTAAGCGCTTACAAATTCAACGGAATGAGCGCATTCAATTTAACCCTTCGGCCTAATGCAGGTAGGAGGAGAAACAACGAGGAAGCCTCATCTTCATATCCATTGATCTATTGATTCACTGAGCTAATGTGACCTTTGTTCATCAACTACTAGAATCCCATGACTTTAGTAGATACGACACGCGCATTGCCGTGGTTTCCCATGGAGCTGTCTCCCGCGCCATGCGGTGCTCTAAGCGTCTAAGAGGAACACTGGTCTACGAAAAAGCATCTGTATATTTCAATATAAATATGTAGTACGTTATCAGTCATCTGATAACCATAACAGAGGCCCCTTTCAGACCTACTTTTGAGATCAGGTGGTCGTGTGTGGAGACGTACCAAAATGATTATAATCTTATAGAAATTGTGGTTACGTTTGTAATTACCGACTATTCATATAAAAACGCTTTGTGTAGTAGGTACGGTACACGGGACATACATGTTGAAAAGATGCCTTGGCAGTGTTCGGCGACCGGCATTGCAGAGCCTGAAGGTTGTACATTCAATTCCTATTCAGGGCAAATATTTGTGAACATTACGAAACTTTGTTTTGTGTTTGGCTATAAAAGTACCTGTGTGTTAAGAAAGCCGATTAGATTGTTTATCAGTTGTAGTGACCATAGCGCAGGGTCTGCCTACGTTGGTATCAAGTGGCAGTGTGTAAGTTGTTCCAAAATTTTATTAACATTTTAAATGTAACATCACACCTGTGATCCCCGAAGAGGTGGGCAGAGGAGTACACTCCCACGTTTCCCCAGTTACGTTTAGGTCCCATGATGGAGTAGGTGGTGAGCCTATTTCCATATCGGGCATAATTACAGACTCCGAGCCACTACTAGAAAATCTAAATTAGACAAATCTAATAGATATCGAATAGATTTGAACCCACGACCTCTCGATCGGCAGTCGGGTTTGCAACCAACATGATCAACGAGGCAGTCATATAATTACGAGTATAAGGCAGTTATGATTTAAAAAAAAATTGCTGCTTAATTTGTTACATAGGTTCGGTTATAAAAATAACTATTTTATGTCGCGATGTTGATTAGAATAGCACAGAAATATTCCACTTACTACATTAGGTACTTGTTTTTAGATCATAATTGGTAACTAGTGAAACGTGAAAGTGTAAGATATCCCTTTGCCTCCCTCTTCGGGGATTACAGACGTGATGATACGTTTTGTTACGTTAATTATATTTTTTGGGCACTAACTACCAATGGGAACCAATCGTGTTTTGCTCACGCTTCGACAGCGCTCAAGAAAAATTTTCATTATCGACTGTGTCAACCATTAGAACTTCTGGTTTGTACTCTTGTTGTGGTAAGGTCCAGACGTTCTGAAGTAATTGCAAAGTTAAAAGTAATAAAAGTATGCTAAGAGATAGCAATATTTAAGGACCCGGTTAGCATTTGGTTTTCATTTTGTATTATTTATGTCCTTAGCTTTAATTGTACTACGAGAGTTTGTACTCTAACTAAAAATAGCTGATGTTTTCGCTACAGTGCGTGTAGAACACCTTTGGATATGTTATGGCTGTTTTCCATTCGCATAACACCGCACTGTTAAATTTTGGTCTCGGCAGTCCTCTACTTGTTTTCTCTCCTATATTTTGCGACTGTTCTACTTTCCTAGATTAGTATCAATAGATGTAGTTAAAGGGATAAAAATATTAAGTATATCAATGAAATATGTAGCATTACGATATGATATTAGTATCCATTGAAAAAATGTTATAAAAAAACCATACGCAACACAATACAGTGTAAGTAAATTACTATTCTATCCTATTAAAACGGCTTCGGAAAATACGTTAAATTGTGTAGTAAATAATAATTCGCCTGAATCCCCTGATGGGGTGGATAGAGGAGTGTAGTACACTTCACGATTCACCTGTTAAATTCTACGTCACACTATGGCAACTAGGTCATATATGGGGCACAAATCCAGGCTCCGAGCTATTTCTAGAAATTCTAATTTACAAAAATTCGATAGTACCCAACCCGGGCATAGAACACTGGACGTATTAATCATTGAGTCGCGTTGGCAACCACTCGACCAACGAAGCCGACATATTTTAGTCATCAATTGTTATTTAAAATAACTTCTTGTTTTGTTTTATATATAAAAATGCTGTCTCGGGAATCGCGATCATCGTGTAAAAATCGCATAGACCAATGAGATTGTCAGATACGAGTATTTATGAGTTTTATTATTTCAGAGATTCGTGTTCTTTCTGTGTCATATTCCTAGAATGACTGCAATGCGGTAATATTGAATATGCTCTTACATACGGCGAGTACTCAGTACAAGTATTTCGTATAAATCAGCATCTGAGAATCGACTGCGGCTTAGCACAACCAAGCGCAAAGCTCGGAATGCGGTTTCATTTATTGTAAGATCCACCAATATAAAATGAATTGTTTCACCTATTGACGTACTTTACAGTTCTTTTCTTAATAATAAATTAGTCATTTTTAAGTATTTAATTATTATATAAGAAGGCTCCGAAAGCGTCATGCATCTATGAAGAGGGTGATGAATATAGAAAAAGCGCTGCAGATCTGTAAAGAATAGAAATATTTGGCACTCGGTGCATTCTGCCTACCCTATCAGGAACATAGCGTGAAGATATGTATGTATGTATTGTATTTAATGCGTTATGATTTGCTTTTGTTAATGTGACTATTGTCATTTCTATTCCTTAAAATCATTATTCTTGCTTTTGGCGCACTTAAAAAATAAATTTGTAATATGTTCGTTAGTTATTAAATTACATAAACGAGTGATGATGATACACACAAACCACCTTTGACTATGACTAGCTATGTCGAGAACAACATCGATTGCTGGCATAAAATTATTTTCATAGTAAGTTTATGTGGTGCTTTTCTTTATTGAACTCTTGATAAGTTTAATTCAGTTTAACGCGTTTACTTTAGGTTTGCAGACTTCACTTGCTTTAAAAAACAATACGAAATACTCACAGTTTACCGCAGCATGTTTTCTTCACAATTATTTGGAATGATATTTTATCTACAGATACTAAACAATTTCGTGAAAATACATAAAACCAAGTAGCATCAATCCCCATATCTCTAGTCTTCGAAGTTGATATCTAAACAACTAGACATATTTGTCAAAAGTATTCTATTAGAAAAAAACGTTCATAAAGACAGGTCTAGTGGTACTTGTGCAAACATGCCTCGAGTGCAGTTAGGAGTGACTGAACATAATATATAGCGAAATGAAATGTATTCACTTTATTTTTACGAGTTTATCAAAACCCATTGAATTATTTCGTCGATGCAACTTTGTTATAAAATGCCCGGCGTTTTATTGGTCCCATGTACGCAATAAAGGCGGGCCGCTGCGAACACAGCGCAGGGCTAGCAACATATTGTTTTTCACCAAGCTGGTATATTAAAAACGCATGATTGCTATGTATTTATGAACGATCCCTTTTCACTCTTATTATCCGCATTAATCATTTGTTATCGGCTACTAAAATACGTATAATATAGGCTACAGTCTGCGCTGAAATATTTTAAAATGATGACACAACGCAGGCATTACCAATGCACGTGTAAAGAGGAAATGAATTTATTGAAGTGGAATTGCGAGAGCAGAAAAACTAATGCAGTATAGAAAATCTTAACTTTAAAACTATTTCGATAACCCTGTGCTCGAACATGGGCTTAGCTGAATTAAAGCTGTATTTATAGCGGTCCACGCGTCGATTCCCATGATGATAACATGTAATTCGACTGTTTTGTCCAATATAAATGTACCCGTAGCAGTTAGCCGCGAAATATGCCGGTGCCCGCTCGTTTGCCCTTTATTACTGTGATACATGTTCATCAGCTATAAGCGAAATAGCTTCACTATTCGGGACTATTGCCTATTATGGACTCCTAATAAAGCGCTCTTATACCGTGCCAAATTGTAGCCAATACAATTTTAGAGATACCAACTAAGTTTCATGGTTTATTTACAGTAATTTTATCGAAGTCAATTCGAATTGCAATGAACATAAAACACATTAAAATCGTACAAATTCAATATCAACAACGGAGGTGCCTGGCGCAGGCACCGTGTAGGATGGCTGTGAGTACTTCGTACTGTAAAAGGCGGTAGTGCTGCCATCTAGGCGATTACGTTGCGATCTAGGTGAAGGTGCTGTCATTCGTTGCTTAAGAATATTGTGCCACTACCCACTATAAAGGAATCTCGAGTTTATATGCTAGTTCTATATAAAACAAACAGCACTTGATGCGTAGATTCTTGCACATCCACTTTAACACAAACTGTTTTGGATTATGTCGTCCTTTATTTATTTTATTTTATTGAAATTCAAACGAACGTAACTTATAAGCAGTGATTGCCTAGTGATTTAAAATTCAGCTTCTCACTCTTGGGATTCGGGTCCAAATCATGGCGCACACCTCTTTACAACATATGCGCTTTATGATTAAATATAACTTGCTATAACGGTGAAGGAAAACGTCGTGAGGAAACCTGCACACTTTAGATTTCTTAAAAAAATGTTTTGTAAGGCGTGTGAAGTCGATCAACCCGCAATTGGCCAGCTTGGCAGGGTATGGCGTTAACCCTCTCGTTCAGGTAGGATGCCCGTATCCAGTGGAACGATAATAAGGCTCGGGAGAAAAAAACGAACCTTGTACACATATTCAGTACTGAATAATTAATATATTTATTAATATTTCTGGACGCTTAAATTCATAGTTATGATTTAATGGAAGTGAAAATTCAAACTTAATAAACATTTACTGTTTAAATGTTTTATCACGTCAAAAGCTTCAATGCCATTAAGGAATGATTTAATTTCCGTTTGGAGTTGTCACTAAACATAAAACCATACAAGGACCAAATTCATACGATTGTTTGAGAAACGTCAAACAAATAAATCTGTCTACTGTATACTGCTATATAAATCTGAACATATTGTCAGTACATTTAATTTTTTTGTCAATTTTAGTCTCTTCCCAAATTCTACTTCTCGACCCAAATTTTACTTTTTATTATTTGTGTATGTATCTCTGTCTGTATTTCCGTCTGTTCATGTGTCCTATGACTCAAAAAAGGCTTGACTAATCCAGTTGAAAATTAAGGTACAGAGAGAGAACATGTGATTATATAAATGACAAACTATTCGTAGAACGACATCGGTAAGCCTTATGCGAACCACATGAAGAATAAATTTCAGAAGTTAATATTTGTGACGAATAGAAAGAATTACAACAATAAAAATATAAAGCCAAGATCATGGTGAAATTTAAATAACTCGAAGAAGATGAAGAATGTTGAAACCGTAAAATGAGCCATTTGTGTCTAAAAGTGGCTGCCTACATAATTACTTTACTTGTTTTATTTACTGCATGCAATAAAGAGTTATATATTCTCATATCCTCGTAATATCCTCATTTCATCCATCATATACAGCTATGTACGTGTACCTAAATAAATAAATATATTGTTTGCACACATGTACATATCTACATATATTGTTTTGTGCCGACCATCTCCACTACAAACAAACCAGGTCTGCGACATAACTTCGCAACATTTCGGTTTCACGTCCCTCGGTGCGCTCTTTTAATTACAGTGAGCCGCCATGTGTCATAAATTCTAATGAACTGCGCGCCAACCTGCGTCCCGCGACACATAAATTGCATTTTAGATTTTAGATATAAGCTCGCAAGGAAAAATATTTAGAACAGCTTTTTTGTACTTTCAAATAATAAAATGTAAAGGATATAATAAATGTACAACATCACGCATGTACCTCCCCAAAGGGGTATACAGAAGAGTGCAACACACTCTCCCGTTTCACTAGTGACTTTTTCATTCCACTATGAAATAGAGGATTGAGCCTATGGCTATACATCGGGCACAAAGCCAGACTCTGAATTTTAAGTTAGAAATTCTACGTTAGAGAAAGATAACAGTAGCTGACCAAGGGATGGACCCAGGATCTCTCCCTCAGCAGTAGCGCTTACAACCATTCGACAAACGAGTCAATCATAATTATATTATATGATAAATATGAAATAGAATTCAAATGTTCACATATAAGAAATTTGTCTGTTCGACATAAGTAGATATCTCCTAGAAATAGATTCGTAAATACGCTTCATCAACATTATCAGCCTGTAGCCCACTGGTAGACATTCGCTCCCCGGAGATGTCTCTTCCCATAATCTTTACGCTGGGCATGCAGTTTTGGGATTGCAGAGCGCGGCTTCTCACATATCGATGCTGCTGTCCGTCGGCAGCCAAGGCATATAGCCATGCCTAGGTAGGCTACGCCATATCGCAATCAACCAGTGCCAGGTTTAGTCGCCTTTTACAACACCCTGATATCCCGACATAGGGTCTGGGGATTTTTTCTCCGCCCGGTACGAATAATCTCTATGTAGATTTTTGTTTCTGTGTTGTAATGGTTATTCATTGAATTGATATTGGCAAGACGAAATCGAAACACGTTTTGCAACCACAAGTAAAATTGGCTTATGTGATTTAGTTAAATTACAAGCTTTTGATAATATTCTTCTTTCATCTTTTATAAACTGAATCATGGTTAAATACTCATGTCAAATCTGCAGTCTCATAAGGATGCTAGGTAAAGCTGAACTTCAGCCGAAATCGATTAAATTTAATTATCATTAGTCGCAAGAGACGAAAATCTGCATGTAGGTATATATCTAAGTATTTATATCCATTGAGCAAAACAATTTGTATAAGGATCATACGTCTACATTACTCCAGTGCTGATTTTCGAAGATATGACTTACCTGTCGGAATTAATAAGGAGCCTTAAAAGCTTCTTATTATATTTAGTGACTCTCTTGCAAAAATAATAACCAAAGCAGACATTTCAAGTACTTATAAATATACTCATGTACTGGGAGTATTATTCATAAGTATACTTGATTTTTTGAGTATTAACGTACCATATAATATTATTACAAAAAACGTAATAAAGAATTCACGCTGAATCCTAACGTAGCAAATTGCGACTATTGACCATTTCAGTGTGTCCAATTTATCACATAATTTCGACAAGTGATATGACAATTTAAAAAGTACAAAATTTTAAAAGTAAAAAACAGCAGCTTAACTTTAGACGAGAAAACATGTATTGGGCTTGCCCAGGAAGTGCTTTCAGTACATCTATTTGTACTATGAAGCAATTTTTGTTATAAGGATTTATGTTTTGGTTTAGTGAATGTGGAGGCCAGATCATTTAACTACATGTCATAATATTTTAGTTCTCAGTAGTGGCAATGTATTTGTGTTTAACTGCTAATAGAATACTAACTGTTAATTACCTTACCGAATATACATATATTACATTAGCTGGACTGTTCGAGATCGCTTGCAGATATTCATGGACGTTAACGGTCATTTTTATTAAATACTCATCACTAAAACAAAAATTGTATCAACTAAAGCCAATGGTAAAGGAAACTAAAATTACTATAAATAATCACAATAAATCAGAGAAAACCCTTTTTAATTAATTAGGAAGTACTGTACATAGAAATAATAAAATACATTACATTTTTGTGCTCGACTTAAACGTACAGTAGTTTTACTTATAGCTTACGTATTCTAAATATGAAACATTTTTTGCCCAATCTATATAACACAATTTTCTAAATATAATCGGTGTTAACTGCAGTTTCGGTCATATTCCCGTAAAAAATGAGATATATTCAAGGCACCCTAGATCTAGATCCATATAATAAGCTATTATCAAACCTAACTTTCTTAAAATCGATCTATTCATTTTTGCGTGACAAGCGAACAAACAGACAAGCGATAAACAAATTTAAAAACTTTCATTACCTTGTCACGTATAGTCTGTTTTTTTATTATTCGGAAACAGATTTTATTATTCCCTATAACTGCTTCGTATCTTCGTATAAATATAATTATATTTGACGTAGCTTTAGATGATTCAACAGGGGCGTATTAATTGCGGATTGCGACCCAATGGACATTCTCGTTAGGTCACTGTCATCTGAATAATAATTACTGCTTGGTGTGATTACCAACTGTGTAGTACTATATCGCTGTATATCTTGTTGCGAGATTCCGATCATGATTATGCTGTACAGTATTAGTTAATATAACCATACTTACATATTAGGGAAGGGAATAGCTGGTAAATTGTTTCAACACTAAGTACAGTTTTCGTTTTGGTTGTTATAAGATCACATGCACAGAAATTAAAAAAATATGAGTCGATTGATACTACGAATTGCGAATTTTTAGATTTGGATTATTAATTCCGCGCATACTTGAATAGACACGGTACTTTACGGTTTCCACAAAATAATACGGTCGTGTTAGTCGCATATATTTTTGGTGTTAGGTACGTTTCATTTGAAAGATAGAGAGGTGGTCCATTGTATTCTAATGTTACATTATTTTATCTACAATTGTTATGGCTATATATCTATAACTACATTTTGCTTAGAACTGTTGTAAACTATTTTCACGCTGAACACAAACCTGATTTAATATTTTTTACTAAAGCTAACTCTGTCGTTGAGTTGAAATTAAAAATCCTCCGACATCTGCAAATAAGGAAATTATGAAACCACGGTGAGAGCTCGCAGTCGAACCTTTGTTCGTAGGCGCTTTTGTTTAGACCTTTCACGTTTTAATTGAAAAATCAAATGAGTTTACTGTGGAGATTAGACTGTATAAGCAAATCCATTTAAAAATCGGTCAATAACTTTAATTACGTGTGTATTTCTGCCTGTCCCGATTAACTGCGTATATTTTTATTTTTTGTATATTTTTTTGTAATTCTCCCAAAGGCTAAGCAGAGGAGTAAGGAGCTATACAAACTCCTACTTTTCAAGTATAATGGAATAGGGGAATTTTAATATCGAATAGAGCTTGCAACCAACGTGTCAGTCAAATTCCCCTACTTGTCAAAATAAATTAATTATTTAGCTATTATATTTACCCAATAAAACCTACATATATGTATATTATAACATTCTTCAGATTAAGCGTATCAAACGTAAAATCAATATGAGTAATTCATTCCAATCATAATTTTGTCCTGAGTTGGGAATTACGATTTGAATAAATAAATGAATCACGCTATATGCTCAACTATTCCGGCAAATCATCATCACCATCATCATCAGCTTGTATTAGTCCCATTGTTAGGATCAACCTACGCTGGGCATCCCGGTTGGGAAGCGGAGGGCACAGTTTCTTGCACTGCCTACTACTGTTCGTCGGCGATCAGGACATTTAGCCGTGCCTAGGTAGACTGCGACATGTCACGATTAGCCGGTGGGCAGAGCTTCCACTGGTTAAGACGCGAGGCCGCACTAAAAAAACATTAATTGATATCTCGCTTAGGTCTTCATATCTCATACATTGTTGGAACAATGAAAACTGCACTTAACAGACACAAAGTTTTCGTTGATCATGATGAATTTTAGTGTAGCAATAATATTCGCTTTTGACAGGAAATTAACGTCTATCTATCGGCGATTAAGTTTCGTAGCTCTGTAATTACTATTTAGTTATGTAACTGAATTAACTAACTCATAAGTTTTAATCGCCAAGTTGTTTGGAATGTTGGTGCATAAATTTAACGACTAATCATTAATAATGTATGATATTTATGAAATATGTATACAAAAGCATTTGTTTGCAAAAAAGTTCACTTGTCTATTGAGATTACGCGCGTTACGTATTGTCTATTGAAGGCTAGGCTTATAAACTCACGGATAAGTTCTCATGCAATTGTAACTAAATCTGAAAAGATAAACGCCATAAACACTTTTCACAAAATTGAAATTACGTAGATAATTTATACATTTCAATAGCCATGACCCATACATTTCATTGGCAAATGAAGCACAATCTGTCATCTAGTTGATAACCTAATTAAGTACAACATCGCATTTCATTCGCTGGATCATAAAATATACAACTATTTCAGTAATTAAATGATTCCATGAAACTTAAATTAAAAAAAAAATATACAATATTGGGACCTAAACGTAACCGGTGAAACGTGGGAGTGTTGTACTATACTCCTCTGCCTACCTCTCCGGGGATTACAGGCG
>DVPG01000078.1:0-12991 GCA_018239085.1 Yanguna spatiosa spatiosa
GTGTAGTACTACACTCCTGCCTACCTCTTCGGGGATTACAGGCGTGAGGTTACGTTAAAATGTTTATATCAACGTTTTCTTGTCTCCACAGTCCGATGCAATCCACTTGAAATGTGAGGCCAATTTGGAGCAGTAGCGGTTTTATTTTCAGTTACAGTATCAGACAGCAGGAAGAACGACCTGGTATAGGGAGAAGTCACTTGCAGGGTTCGGAACGGCTAAGGCCATAGCTAGGATGGTAAGGGCAAGTACATTTCGCTAAAGCTTGGACGTATCTGGTAGAACAAATATTTTGGCGATGTGATCTAAGTCGTAAAATAAACGGCTGCCCTATCTTGGTACAATTTAGAGAGCTGTAGGAATAGATAAGTCAATTATTTTCGATAAGCAAATGTGCAATGAGAATGCAAGTGACTTAGTAACTTTCAATGTAGTAGAGTGAAGCGCGGCGTGAGATCGCGTATCGCGGAGCGCTCCCGATACGAGCTGTCAAAACACTTGTCCGATAACGGAGCAGCGCGCGCCCGGTATCTCTTCCGCTCAGGCTCATTTGTATTCATACCACGTGTAAGCTGCTTTAAAACTGTATTATCTAGACATGTGAGACAAAACTATTTGAATTCTAATTATCAACATCATTTCAATATTATAATTGCGTAAATTTATAAGGGTATCATAAAAGCTAACATATTAGTCGTTATACAACCGTTTCACGGGAGTAAAGAAAATAGACCATGAATATGTGTTATTAATGAATTTTAAAATTTTACAGCTCCTAAATTATACGAAACGTCTATTCCAAAATTGTTTTGTGAATAAGTAAACCGCTCCACTGCCGTGAGAACTTTGTTAAGAAGAGTAGAATTTAACGCGTTTGTTTTTTGGAAAAGAAACTGAAGCAAAAAATAGCCTTATCAAATTTTAAGTTTATAGTTAGTACAGTTGGAGACGCTTGAAGATTAGACTATAAAACTACAGACAGAAACGTAGCAGAAATATATATATAATACGTGTAGGTAGATAGGTTTACGTGAGACCGAACGTCATCCCAACTGTTAAAAAACCTGTACCGATTACCGATAGCAGAAAATTTATCCGTCATTATTTTTCAATGTCTCTTTCGCTTCGATGCATTTGAATAACTAATGTACGACCTGCTCTATATATTTAGTTATTATAAGTAAACGTAGTCATAAAATTAAATTTATAGAAAAACTTACACAACCTGTATATGTATATGCTAGTATTTATAGGTCCTTTTCACAAAAGTAACTTATGTTTTATCGCTTAATCCAGTATCCCAGTATCCAACCAACCAAGGCAACCCGCATACCCAGCGCAGGGATTATGGACAAAAACTTGATGATCATGAATGATTGACGACAAGACCGATGATATTAACATAGTATTTCGTTAGTTTATTAAGTGAAGTAGAGAAGTGTTTGTCTATTATGTAGAATAAGGGCAATATTAAACGTTTTAGAAAGAAACGTTCACCTTTAATAGGTTTTTAATTTGCGGCTTACTATTTTATATCCCTTATTGTGATCAGAATTTAAATGCAAGTTATTTATGGCATTCAAATTGAGGCGTGAATTAACTTTAGTTTATCGATTATTCTCTATATGTTATCGTGCAATATTTAAAAATATAATACTAAACCTTATAAAATACTCGTTCCTCAGTTTATGTATACATATCGGTATTCCTTTAAGGTGAAACGTGTTGTTTCATCAAACAGGTCGTTCATTTTTTTGCAAAGCTTCAGTTCATGCTTACTTTTAGCTAAGTTCAGTGTCTGCTGTACTGCTTTAATCAAATGTTTCGAATTGTATTAGCGCCGCGTTTATAACAAACTTTCCAGTAAAAAGCCCGACGCACGCAGTAGGACGGTTTTCATTGAAGCACGTGAACAGCTTGAGGTAAACTATGTCCGCTCGCTCAATGAGCTCAGTATACCTGTAGGTATTTCTGTTACAAAAAAGATTACTTCAAGTTTCATTCTTTAGTCACTTGTAGCGATGGTCAATCCAGTTTCTTGTATATGCCGGTCAATTTGTGTTTTTCAGTCATTATGTAATATATTGCTATACCTAAGATAAACCAAGTTACCTAAGCCTATAGTGTTGAAACATTTCATTATTGTTTTAAAATCTAAAGTTTTACATACATACTTGAATATTTTATCTAGTGCCATGTGCGCAAAAATTATTTCATCGAAAATGTTCAAACTTACGCTCCCGCATCTTGCTATCCGCAGTTTCCGTCGCCGAACACTGGATTACAAAAAACTTATCTGAAGAATGATATCGAGTTATCGTGTAACGATATGTTGATGTTAACTGTATAAGCTTTTTGTTCCCGTTTATCGGACGGATATAAAACACTTATCTTTTATAATTTACCGATTCTAATAAATAAAGATTTCAGCCTTTACAGAAAGGGTCCAGTGGAAAAACGACCGCCCGGGTTGTATGCATTAGAATTCCGACTCTATTGTATTTTATCATACATTCTTTTTTGCACCTCGTCCGAATATATTTGCAATTTTAGTTCAACGGACTTATCATGAAGGTTTTTGAGACATTTTGATTGTTATTTCATCGGATCGACCGCTTTGGATGTAGGATCCTATGGTAATAGAGATGAGCTTTTAAGTCGCTTGACCACTCGATGGCTCGAGTGAATCCCAATACGGAAGGATATAAATTAGCCAAGAATTTCTTGTGGCGCCTTTCCGCGGTTTTAGCTTATTAGACAATCAGTCTGATGCCTAACTGGATGATGAGTGGAGAACATAGCTAGCATAGCTATACATTTTCAGTCATTTATTCTTTTCCTTTTATACGTTCTATACATGTTTCAATCCAAAATAAATAAATTGATATTAATCCTATCAGCCCTCCAATCATCGGGTTGTATTCATTAATAAAGAGATAAAAGTAAGTATGAGGTATCGCGAATCAGTGCACGTGTGGCGCCATCTCTTATTACGCTGTGTAAATTCGTCGTAACAGTATAACAAAAATTTGTAGTGTACAGATACCTACTAATTACAATTTTGGTTCTCGCTCGCATTGCTATTGATACTTTCAAACATGGACATCTATATGACTTTAAAATTTAATATTCTTTTTCATGAACGCCTATGAACTATTTATGTTGTTTTACCTTTTCATTCAGTTTGTCGACTACCTCGTTTGTCGAGTGGTTGCAAACGCGACTTCTGATCGAGAGGTCCTCACTTCAAAATCCGGGTCGGGGTCCAATAGTACTATTAGATTTTTTTTAAATGAAGTTAACAGTAGGGGCTCGGAGTCTAGGTGTGGTCCCGGTGTATGGCAATAGGGTCATCACCTATTTCTGGTGAAACTGGTAACTGTAACTGGTGAAACGTGGGAGTGTACTACACTCTTCTGCCTACCTCTTCGGGGATTACAGGCGTGATGTTACGTTACTTTTTCAGACAAATTAGAATACCATTCCAGATACCGATTGCTAAATCACAAATTTTAGTGATGTCTAAATATTTTCGGTCATACGACAAATATCACTTAATAGCTATAAAGCACACAGTAACTTATTCAGTTGCTTATTTATTATAGTCGGTGCATAAACAAAGGGCCGCTGCTGAGGGTCGCGCGGGGCGGGGCCAGGTGTCACGCGCAGGCTGTAGATCTTATCAGTGCTAGGGATGCACAGCCACCCTATTTCGAACCCTACGTGTAAATGTGTCATTTTGTGTTGTTTCTTTTAATTTTCTTACGCTTTTCAATAAACATCATCCTTGCTGTTTGTTGCGGATAACTATTTGTTTACGTGCATACGATAGCAGCATGCGATAACAGACAGACTCTACAACTTAATCCATATTGAAATATTTTCCATTGCGTGTGCGTGTTGCAAAATTTATGCAATGAAGTAATCTTAATGCGCACATCTATATTAAATAATGTTTTATACTATATGTATAATATCTACTATTTTCACAATATTCAAAATGAAATTTTAAAACCAATTGGCAATAATAAAATAAATACATTAAGTAGGTATTATTAAATATTTATTTTTATTTTTATCATGTTCTTGATTGTTATAATTTATGACTGATATATGTATGTGGTTCTGTGTAATACCGCTGCATTACGTAAAGTTCTACAAAATAAATTTGTAGAAAATATTGAATGTTGTATACATTTACAAAACTTTAGATGCATAGCGCATACGTACCTACGTTTTGCAGAGTAGTTGCAAAATTGTAATGTATATTGGAAACATAAAAGGGAAATATCAGAAATCTAGTTTAGGTACAGTACAAAAACTCGCCTAGTTTTTTGAAGAAGAGAATGCAACACCCAAACAGTTTCTATATGCACCGTACAACACCCATCAATTTTACACTTGTTACAATTTCAATTATTTCATCACGTGATACGTTCCTGACAAGTATAAAAATGCATAGATATATTTGGCTTTATATTTGCTTTTAAATTATGATTTGTAAATCAGTATATTGTTTTATAGAAAGCCTCATGCATTTTGGCTTTGTGAGCACGGGTGAGTATGGGATGCGTTTCATATATGGTGCTGGTGTCGCATACTCGTTCTTCCATGGATAGCTCATCGCACAAATGTATCCATCTTAAATAAGCTCAAGCTGGAAGATCAACAGAGGCTGTTCTGCGTCTGTCTCAGTTGTATTCTCAAATATTTAACACATATAGTGCGGCAGAAACTAGGTATTTCGGAGAGCCTGGTGTATACCGGTAAGCTCGAAACCAAGCGACCGACAAGGTGTAATCCGAAACGATAATCTTCAAAAACTTGAATAACGGGACTGTACACCAAGTTAAGGATCGCCTCACCTAGAGACTGTTGCTGGATGAATTTAAAGGGGAATCACAATGCTCAGTAATTAGGAAATTACTCAAGTGAGACACAAAAGTACAGCTGTCTTTTTCTTGTAGTATAATTAATTGAAGTATCATCGGCAAAGAGATTGCTACGTTGTGATTGATATTAGGCAAAACATTTATTATTAACCATTTATTTTTACGAGTAAGAGCATCAGCAGAAGGCTTAGTATAGTCCCTTGAGGTACACCGTAGTTGTAAGGTTTATATCTAGAACTATACCGGGGTTTTATTTTATTATTTTCCGTATGTCCATAATTATGTTTCAATGCATTGTACTCGCTCTTTTAATGCCATATTAATACTCTTTACTTCATAGTACCCGGGACCTGATTGTACAAGTTGTACTATATAGAGATCATGCTGTAAGAAACGATCTCGTTATGGAACTGTAATTCTGATTAAAATAATAAAATGTAACAATCCATTATATGGTAGATATGAGCACGAGAGCTACAATAGTACGTGATCGGAGCCATTAACTCAGTCAGCCAATTATCCGACGTGTTCTATGTCGGGCGGGCGTACGTCCCCGCTCGCCCGCATCCAGCGCAATATGTTAACATATTTTTTTAATTTCTTCAGCAGACAGCTAAAGAGGCAATCGCGAGTGCATGCGCAGGAGTGAGATTTATAATAAGAAAACGCTCCTACCGCGCATGCACCATAAGGATCTATAAATCTTTTAAGTACTGCATCGGCCAATCCCTGTTGAGAAACGATAAATCATCCCCGCGGACGGTAAAGTCGGATCGAACACGGGCGCCGTCTCGCTCGCACCCGCGCCTTCTCGCCCTCGCCCTATCATTTATCATTTCTTTCTCTCGTTCATTCTCAATGATAAATTCAATTCTCTTTTGGAATATGATTGTTCTTCGTTTTGTTATTGTGATGTTTTATTGTGGGTACCGTCACGGAGTTAGGTTTTTTGATCGGAATTCGATCGAAATGATCGCGAGAATTGGATTTCCATTTTAGATTTCGTGAGTCGAGTGATCAATCTTTCGAGAGTTCGATGGACATTATTGTTTATTGGCACCATTAAAAGAATTATGAATCGTTTTTGTTGAAGAGATATTAGTTATTCAAGAAAATGATTTTGTTATTTACATATACATATGATACTTATACAGTTACTAATAAATGAAATCTTTACTGTCTTAACTCTGAAGAGATAAATGTAAACACATGTTAGGTTGAAATATTATTTTTTTATTTCTTAGCTATTTACACGGCTGTAGAAAACACATTCAACAAATTCTTCTTATAGTAACTTAAAATAAATTGATTTCATTCAGTCGTTTTGTTATTAGGTACCTAAATTTGTTTCTTTTTATCTATAATGTCGGTCCGTGAAAAAATATTAGTCATTTAAATACGTATAATATATATTTATATGGATGTGGTTGAGACAGGGGAATAGTTTCCAAATCCATAGCACAATTTAATAGCGACGACACAATTAGGTAATTTACAATATATCGATTACTTACTTCTATTATCACTGGGTATTTTTTTTATGACTATTTTTACATAAAAAAATTACTTAGTTAACTAAACTTTACAATAATTTTACAGCTTACAAATCGTAATTTTATTGGACTTCGGTGCTTTGGCCATACTGATCATCTTACAATGTTAGATCTCAGACAAGTGCTGAACACTTAACTTCATAGAAAATATAAAAAGTATTAAAGTTGTCAAAAATAAAAACAACTATATACCTAATGAATTCTGTTCTAATTTTTCCATAGAAAGTCCATAGAAAGTGTTCAAAAGACGCATATTTCTTTGCTCATCATACAAGATTTATAATCTATAGGAAGGCTGTTATAAATCACGGTTGACAATAGCGGTGACAAAACGTTCTCAGGAAAGACCACGTTCCTGACACGTCACAAAAGTTGCAGCAAAACAATGCTCGATGCCTTGTTAAATACAATATAACAGTTGATCGAGTAAAGCGTAGCTTACGGAAAAATATACAACACGCCATAAACATTTCAACCAGCGGTCCTTGTTTATAACCCTGTTATTTTAATGTAGACAGCAGTCCTATACGTACCCGCGCCATTCGCCATGCTCCCTAACACTGTCCAACTAGCCATTCCTAACTTACCATCGGAAGATTTCAATGTCTATAAAATATTCGGACGGCAATCGCGTTGCATCGTTTTAAGGCTATTTTCATAAGTTGCACGATCGACACAGCAGAAGGACAAACATTAGATGTGTTGTAGGTGCGCGAACATAGCTTTACAAAAATAGTTTCCAGAGTTTGACTAATTTGAACTAACCTGGTAATAAGCGTAATGCACTCTTATATCAATAACGGATAGCGCTTTAGCGAACTTTTCATTCCACGTCGTATGAATTTGTTATCTATCTAAGTAATAAACTACACGATCGTCGAATTTAAGCTAGGCGGAGTTCACGTAACTAGTAAATTCTGGCATGTAGCTCTACACGCAGCTATGTCGACTTAGACGATGGATTCAGTTGAGCGTCGAATGAAGAGTTCCCTAAGCGCGATGCGGTCAATAGGCGGCGGCCGCACCGGAGTGGTGCATCAAATGGTGGTGGTGGTAGGATTCCTGCGTCGGACACCACCAGTCCGGCACGCCGTGCGGCACCGCGGGCGCGGGTTGCGTTTGGTGAAACTGCGTCCAGTGGCCGCCAAATCCAATTTTGTTTTCCATCATGCCGTTACCTCCAATATTTGTGAGAGGCGGAGGTTGGTTGTGGTGAGGTGGGGGCGGTGGTCTTTCGTACGATTTTTGGTCGTGAGGATTTAGGTATTTATCGTTAAGGCTTTCCAGTTTATCCGTTATCGTAGGGTGATGTTGGGGGTGATGGGGCGGCACGGGTAAGGGCGGCGGCGGCGGCGGGTGCGGGGCGGGGGGGCTCGCGGCGCCGGCCGTGACGCTGACGCTGCCGGCGGAGGAGGAGTCGTCTCCGTCGCTGTCGTAGCGCGGCGAGGCGTCCCCGGCGGCGCCGTGCACCTTCATGTGCTTGCGCAGCGAGGAGGGGTGCGTGTAGGACTTGTCGCAGCCGTGCACGCGGCAGTTGTACGGCTTGTCCGACGTGTGCACGTGCGAGTGCTTCTTCCTATCCGATGAGTTCGCGAATCGTCGATCGCACCCCGCGTATTCGCACTTAAACGGCTTTTCACCTGTAATTAATTGAAAAAAAATAATATTAGTAGGTGTATCTATAACATACTATTTCCTGATATATTTTATCCTGATATATTGTATTCTGTAGTTTGCACAAATCTACATACATGTATTTATTATCGATGCAATTTGAAGAAATGTGCGATATTTTGAAGCAGTAGATATTTCGCAATACAAGAAATAAATGTTACTTTTGCTAAAACAGCTGTTCTTATTATATTTAATCGCCATGTGGTTACGTTGCTGCATGTGTAATTCTCAATGTTAAAGAATGACTGTTATTCGCGGTAATCCAACACCCGTATTCCCATAATCCTGATATCTTTTTACAAAACACAGCGGACGCATCTTTCTCCCGTACTATCTAAAAATAAAAGCATCGACGGCCGCGAATGCGAATGTCCAATCACGCCATAAATAACCAGATTTGCTCGTTGTTTATAGTTTACGAGTATAAATAAATATTCGTAACAATTGCACGGGATACTTAACACGGCCATAAATCATCTTTATAAGACGACTTTGTCACAGTGTCGTAACAAAGCCGAGCGTCTGTTGCAATGAATAACGTATTTTGAACTTTATATTTAGGGCCAAAGACATGTTTAAATTTGTACTCCGAAGCAAATCTGCTGCTTTTGTTGGAAGGGAACCTCCAATATCTGCTTCGATGACGAGCTGATGGAAATGAACAATTATTTCTTTCTGACAGCCAGCGCCAGACGTAACTCCGCTGCCTTAGTGTTTATATGTACCTACATTTAAACCGACATGCCGGCACTATAATTTTTCTTATATATACTTAAAATGACTAAAAAATATCTAAGATTCAAACGGTATAGAAAAGTACAAGATGTGTTTTTCTTGTTTGCGCGTACGTAGGTGTATTCATTTTTTGCACGTTTCCTTTTCTACATATTCGACTGTAGTATTGTCTGCATTCTGAGGAATCATACTTGAGTGATTGTTACCAAAAATATTCGAGTCATAATAAATATTCCTTTTGACACGGAATTTTTTTCCCAACCATCGACAACCAACGAGCCGTATTGTGATGTTCCTTGCGAGTTCACCGAATCGTATGTGATGAGAATAACATTCAATAAATACATTACAAGTATGCTCGGCATCGCTCTGTGTGACCGCACTATACAACAATATGCCTACATTTCTTTGTCGTGTTTACAAATAAACCTCTCCGGTTGTAATCCCCCGTATTGTGTTTGAAACTTGAAGATCGCTGAGTACGCACAGATGCTAATCTCAAGTGTCTGTTAACACACCAATAATAGGGCTTTTTAGGAGTTCCCTTACCGCAAGTTTTGTTACCGCTTCCCAATTGTGAATGGACATATCACGCGTTTCGCGGATTATTCTGAATTGTGATACTCTCATTCTTCATTCATAGCTACTTCACGGACTGGTCTTCTATTTGCATTATAATCTGTCATTTATGTACAAGGAATATATGGGTTTTTCCTTGATTTCCGTTAGGATATGCCGGTCAATTCCGTAAGAGAAAACCTTCATAATATAGACGAATTCTTTTAAAAATCTTTCACTACCTTCGTGCAATGCGCAGTCCGATATTTTTTATTCTTAAATGCATCAATACTCGCGTGTAAATAAATTTAAATGTTGCAAAGGAAGGTGAGTCAAAAAGTACAAAAAAGGGTATCAGGTGGTTTGATTTCGGTCAGAACAATAAACGGTGCCGGAGTCGGGTATTAATGAGGCTAATACGAGATAAAAGAGTGGAAAACATGTGTCACCCGTCTAATTACTAATCGCGCGTCTCATCTGTACAAAAAAGGATCGACGACAAATTCTATTAGAGTGTGATGGGCCATCGTGCACGCGCCGCCTCGGTGGCCTCCGCGCTGACTGATGTGTTCGGTGTTCGGTTCTCGTAAACATAATAAATCGTCAAGCGTTGTGTGAAGTTTATTAGTGAGCACATACGTGTGCACCTAGTGTGGAACTGTGACATTATGGACATCTATTTTATCATTTTATCCTTGTTGTGTTTTACGCTACAAAGTTTCGAAAAATTATGTCGTTGTATTGATAATTATGAATTAATAATAAATGCTAAGAAACAAATACGTTACCAAATTTCTAAGAAGGTTTAATTTTTTTTATGTCAGGCGGCTGTAGATGTGGAGAGCTGAGTGCAGAGGTGGGGTGTATTTAATGATAAAATAAAACGGCACAAACAACATGAGTTGGGAATGCACGTCGTGAATTCGTTGCATGCCACGTCGAGACACGGGCTAGGGTCAGATGTTTATCTTAAACGCCTGTATCACCCACGGGAGACACTTTTTTGTAACGTTATTATCGATGTGGAAGTTTGGTTCGGGTTTCTTTTTCGATGATATTTAATAAAACGGTAAAATGGTACGACGCTTATTAAAGAGTTACGTTTTCGGATGTCTTTCCCACGTTCATGTAATGACATTTATTTTCATAAGCTATGAAGTATTGGTCCACATCAAATTTGCGGCAGACAAGTTCAAAGCGTATGTATGTGTATTATGACAAATTTGCAGTTGGCATGATGCCTAGCCGGAATTAAACTACAATATTGAATTACCAATCGCTACTTAAGTGCGCTCTGCTGAGAAAACAAGCTTTTTAGAAATAGCACGAGTGATGTGAAACTTGAGCCGCTTCGCCTTTGCACCCAAATTGTGTAAATGGCGTTAGGTGAGTTTACAGAAAAAACATTGGTGGCTAGCGCGTGTCAAGTTACTCGCATAGAGCTACTGCAAATAAATTAGTTTTAAAACACTAAAGTTTTAATTTGCTATTAAAATTTATTGCCGTAAATGAACACCTGCTAATTTCTTTATATAAGTTCAATTCAGTTGTTTTCTAATAAAAAACATTATACTTACAGTTTACTTATCGGTAAGAAATTTAAAGATGAGAACCATTTTCTCGATGCGGTATTATAATATCCCGGACACGTGGGTAATACGTATTGTTTTAATCGGCTAATAGCCGGTAGGTCGGACCGAGCGGGCCTAATTCAATGTTGAACGGACAGGCGGCTAATGAGCGGAGAATGACTCGCGGATTTGACACTCCTCGACAGACATGTTCCACCCACAAGGTTATACGCTATAATCGAAAACTATTACAGATTATTATATTGTTTGCGGCCCGCCCTAGCTCTATTAATGGCGGTATTTTTTTATTCTTGGAATTCGGTTGAGTGAGTAGTCTTTATATAATTGGAATATATACGTTTTTAGATAAGCTTGCCGTTCTGTTCAAGTGATGTGCGACCTTTTCAGGCAAACATATTTTTGCAGTCGTTACCTATAACAAAGTGTAAAGTTGGTTGACGAGCGCCGGCGTGGTGGTGGTAATAATCTCCATTATATAACTATTTGAGTGTCAAGGTGGGGCACCGTTCGAATATTGATTGACGGTGATTCCTCGAAAAATCGATTTTTCCTCGCTTATTTAAAAAGAAGTTTCGTACAGATGATAATGATTTATGGTGTTCCTTTTATCCGAAACGTATTTCGAATTAGAAAGATATATTAATATCTTCATTTTTTCCACTTCTCAAAGAATAAGAGTCCTCGTCCCGGGCGCACAAAAAGAATATGCGGGGTCGGCAACGCATTCGGCGCCCAACGACCGTGTGACAAGGTGCTTTATGCGAACGATTATGAGCAGACCGAATAATGTTCCGATACCCGATAAATATCTGCCAACTCATACAAAAGCATCCCAATAAAAGTATAATAGTAACCGTAGCACAACACAGCCCACAAAGTGCACAGTCATAGCGCGCTTGTATATATAGACCTAAACGAAAACGTACGACATGAAAATGTGATGTAATGTATGTTTTCATAAATCACAAAATTGTCTAAAATTTATTTTAATTCGTGACTACATCATTTTGTGATTAGAATTTAAGCAACTTGGACATCATCTGAAATGTCAAAAATAACACAGAGTTGTCGGGCACTGCTCTTCGTACGGCAGCAAATAATTATGATGATTAGTTTTTGCCCCGAGCTGTTTGCAATTATCACATCACAAGCGGAAGAAACTCAATATAAATGTAGTAACTTAATCGTTAACTCTAGACAGTCTCAAAACTCTACCGTGTTCCTATATAGCTGTGCTGCATCAAGTGTAGGGGACCTTAGTGGAGCCAAATTAAAATTGAGTTCCAAATGTGTTCCCATAGTATGTAAACGAACGAGCCGGCGCGGTACACCTGCGAGCGCCCGAACAAGTACAAAACAAGCGGGCGCTCGTCAATCCGGACGTCAGGCGTTTTGACAGCCTTAACCGGCATCATCGCCTGCTCCAAATGTTAAAAAAACAACGGAAAAACATGACATACACTAGGTTTTTGATTCGAACCATGTTCTCGGGTTTGCCTAAGGTGCGTTACCGCCATCGAATAAATTAAACAGATCTTTATCTTTAATTGTATTCTTTCTTTACATCAAAAGCTAGAGCGAATTTCTTGTGTGCCGTTAGAATTGATGGTCGTGCTCAGCAACTACTATATAAAACATTAAGAAATAATAAACATGCTTAGTTCATTCCATATCACACATAATAAGCAATATATAATGTTGGCGTAACGTATATTTAAATTTTTTAACTAAAAACAGGTAACGAGAAATTTAGAGAGGTATGAGCAATAAATGAGTCTCTACATTTTTGAGATTCACAAAAATGTAGAGGTAGATGAAATAATATTATACCGTATTTTTAATACTTGCTATATCATAAACAAAATGTATATGTAATAAATTTTAATTTAAACAATGAAACGTAAAAATATTTTTTATTTTCTACATTTTCCAGCAGTAAGTTTCATATTATTACAGTTTTTTTAGGAATATTTGCGTTAATTAGCAC
>DVPG01000079.1:0-12977 GCA_018239085.1 Yanguna spatiosa spatiosa
GTCGAGTATACGACACTATAGCACTTCCGTTATAAATTTTTCTTACGGTTTTAGTCTCACATTTTTTTCAGTTCGGTTACGCCGCAAATCCCTATCCCCCGCAAGCCTGCCGTAAGGAACTTCGTTCCAATAAAGCAATTATCAATGGATACTATGTATCTTATATAAAGTTCAGTAATAAGGCGTTTTACTCCTGCCAACTGAGATGGTTGCCTAAAGTACACATTTGTAGTTTCGATCCATATGTGTACTGTACGTGATCTAACTCTTCAAACCGGAATACAAATAGTTTGTTTAATAATCATAATAGAAACATGTTCTGCCATATAGGAGTTAAAAGTATATACCGCCATATGACCTTCGTCGTTTTTCTAAGGTTACTGCGATACATTGTATAAAGGATCTGATCTATTTTTAAAGAGTACAAAATACAACAGACTATTATCCTCAAAGTAACGTCAACGTAAAAGCTAATCTATTAAAAACAGCTTTAACTTATAGACTCCGCGCCGAATGTAGACAAATATTTGCCACTGACTAACTCGCCTCATTGTAATATTCAAAAAGTACCCCAGAGCGCGCAGTATTAATACCAATAGCAAGCTACGAGCGACTCTATTGATTGTTCTAATTGCTTTTCCTACTCCGAGATCATTGTACGTCTAAAATATTTGTAAACATGTCGCGCACTCGATCATGTTTTCACCCGAACATGTTCCGTATTTCCGAACACGCCCAAGACATGTTTTACTGAACACGATCGCGCGATTACACCCATAAATCTGTTATTGGTATCTCCCTAC
The DNA here is from genome assembly GCA_018239085.1 of Yanguna spatiosa spatiosa. Lineage (NCBI taxonomy): Eukaryota > Metazoa > Arthropoda > Insecta > Lepidoptera > Hesperiidae > Yanguna > Yanguna spatiosa. The sequence goes on from DVPG01000079.1 coordinate 804, forward strand.
TTTGTAACTGGAGGTACATAACAATAAAACCTTCTTATTTTTTATTCCCTCATAAAACTAAGGGTATACTCGGAATATTCTTTGCATAAAAATAAAAGTACCAAAGTTCTTTTATTACAATCTACGAAATGTTTCGAATATTTTGCCGAAAGTAATGTTTACAATTTGGTATAGGGATACCTTGAAAATATTATGAAGGCAATATCCGATGCTTTTAGACGCACAAATACCTATTCGTTTCAATTTCGCAAAGTAAGCGAACATCAAAAGGGATCAAAACTAAAGGAAAACGATACGTCAATCTCATAGTTCATATGTGATTTTGAACATCATACGCTATCTGAACGTGACATTTTACATTAAAAATAGCATCTAATAGGCCAATACAGTTTGAAAACTGCCTAAATGTTTTAAAATGTCTTATGAGAATACCTATTTTATTCTTAAATTCACATTTAACTTCCATGTATTTCTCTGTAACACATGAATAAGCGTAAAACAATAAGCCCACCCCTTAAAAAACCCCATTAGTGGAAAAAACTATCAGCGTGTAATTTGACACAAAATCTACTACGTCGTTCGGTCGCAGTTCTATAGTCTGTTTTTCGCACGATTAGATTAGTAACATTTTGGGTGTGGATATCCACACCCAAAATGTACATAAGTATAACAATGTCTAACGGACATTAAGCAATATTTTATGATTAATAAAGTTATTACAATTTGTGTATTACTATGTATACCAAAACACCGACATCAGGGAATAGTAAGGGAGACGGGAGAGGGGGTTATGAGTGCGAAGAAAATGTAACTATAGAGAAATAAAAATAAACGTAAACGTAACGTAACATCATGCATGTAATCCCCGAAGGGGTAGGCAGAGAAGTGTAGTAGGTACTACACTCCCGCGTTTCACCAGTTACGTTTACGTCCCATTATGGAGGAGGCGGTGAGCCTATTGCCATATATCGGGCACAAACCCAAACTCCGAGCCACTACTAGAAACTCTAAATTAGAAAAATCTAGTAGTACTCGACCCGGGAATCTAACCCAGGACCTCTCGATCGGCAGTCGCGCTTGCAGCCAACACGACAAACGAGGCAGACATAAAAAAAAAATTGCCCAATACTTACTAATCATAATAATTTATACAAATTAAGAGTTTTCATACTTAAATTCCAGAACAGAATTTAGTCGACAAAGATTCAAATTGCGCGCATTCCCAAAGTCCCTGCAATTTGAACTACGGCTATTTGAAGTCAACTTCGCTTCGAAAGGATTAATTAATCGAGGATTTTGCTAAAGCTATTGATAAAATGTTTGCATCGCAACGACAAATATCACAGGTATTATCATTTATAAATCTATTAAATAATTATATGCGAATTACAAATTGATAGTAACTCATTATCCCTTAGTGGTTTGGATTTTTATTTTTTACTTCAAGATCCAAATATTGACGCGAACTTGTGACTTGAAAACATTGACTGCGTTGCAAGATGAAAACATAACTTGCTGTACCAGTGAAGGATCTAGGACCTTACTATTACCATAAGCAACTGGCACATCGTTGCAGTTTTCCATGTTGTTCTGTCACAGCACGGTGAACGCCCCTTTTCAATCTGAAAGGAAACCCATATACAACAGTAGAATAATAAAGTTTAAATAGCGATGAATGCAATTATGTGTAAAATTTGTCACATTTGTATATGACTTCAAACCAATTATGAAATTTTTAAATAACCTCTCCAGTCTTACGTTTTAGAAGAAGATGTATTTAACCTTTAAACGCATTATAAAAAAGCTACATTACTTCCAATGTCATGTCATACACTTTATTAAAAACTAACTTCATACGAGTAAGTAAAGAGCCACATATCAGACTTCAGACACCATTGTTAATAATGATTATTGAAATTTGAGGATTGTAAAGAAATAATTGCTGCTGAATTCTGAGCTACAAATAGAAATTGTACAATATCCAATCGTCAGGATAATTTGGAGCAGAATAAGATCTGATTCCAAAGAATTAATTATTCATGTATTTCAGTAAATGTGTCGAGAATTTCGATTACAAAACTATAGTTAAAATTATACACACACTGTGTCTATAAATCACTCTGACGCTATCTTAAGTAGGTATATATGTTTCAAATATGCACTTATAGATTATTATTATTATATCATCACTCCAGTTTCTTTACGGGGTAGGCAGATCGTACGGAGAGCCAAATGTTGTTACATACATATATCAATTCACTTATATATCATATATCCATTACAGCTCTACAACTAAGGGTCCACATATCTTGTAACACGTAAAATCACCTAATAACACGCATGTAATCCCCAAAAAGGTAGGCAGAGGATTATAGTACACTCCCACGTTACACCAATTACGTTTACGTCCCACTATGGAATAGGGGGTGAGCCTATTGCCATGCATCGGCCACAAATCCAGACTCCGAGCCACTACTAGAAATTTGTACTAGAAAATTTAAGTAACAAAATTTAATAGTACCTGACCCGGGATTTGAACTTAGGACCTTTCAACCGGCAGTCGCGCTTGCATCCAACACGACCAACAAGGTAGTCACAAGTTTGTACAAGTATCTTGTGACAAGTTTAAAAAATGTAAATGTCAAATATAATTTTATTCATAAGAAGCTTGTAAACTTAATAATAAGTATAATGTAATAAATACGGCTGAGATCTAAGTCTGCGAGTAGCTTTCTACGGTAAAAGTACTTTCATGACTGTTAACTCCGATGGAGGTCCGTAGAGTTATTATGTGTAGATCTGATATTCTCTCCAACGCAAGTGATATTCTATCTTACAAGCCTTAACACTAATTACGGACTTAATCAGCATCTCCAAATATTAAATTATGGATGTATTGTTATAATACATATTCGTTAGCTTAGAATTAATAAGTAAATTTAATTACAGTTGATTCTTTAAATTACATTCAATAACATTGACTAACGCTTATTAGAGTGTAAAATTCTCATAGAATAATTTCTGTTACAATCTCGAGAGTGACAAACCGAAATTGCTTGCATTTCCAAACCCCCTGCAACCATTCCCAGCACGGCAATTTGGAGCGCGATCTGCTCCAAAGGGATTAATTAATCGAGGATTTTGCTAAAGCTATTGATAAATCTGCCTCGCAGGAGCAATGAATAACGTGGATTAAGAATTCTTAGTTTTGTGCATTCTCCGTTTTCTTTTACTTCCTTTTCAATTGTTATTTTTATATTTTCCTGACAAATATCTAATTATAACTTTGATAATGATGATACTTTCTCACCGCTTCGCACTAGACTAAGGTACACAGATATCAAACAAAATAGAGATATGCCTATTTGTAGGGCATGATTACTCATTGCGACTAAGGAAACAATGCAGCTAACTGTAATATTATAGTCTAATGCGATTAGCAGATTTCGTTTTAGTCAATAGAAGTTAGTTTTGCGACTTGAACGAATCAACCTGAATAGTTGTTTGCGCCCACTGCAGACGTTAGTGGAAGTTTGACAACTATTAACTAACGATTCCGACTCAAGCAGTTCGGTCAACGTGTCCTCGAATGGAAGGAAATATTTGTGCTTTTCCTCCTCGCTTCCCTTAAGGGGCCCACTTGATTTGATTTATTGCAAATGATCTGCCATCGTCAGGGTTACACTACTCTTACAAGTAAATATAACAAACACGTCCATCGTATTGTTATGAACATTCTTATAATAAATTGTCAACATGTTTGTGATATGTTTCTATCCACCAGCATCTGATCAGCATCGTTGCCTCTAAAGAATGTCGCATTGAACATGATTATTGAGATAGATTTCAACATTTTGACCCAATTAAAAAGCAAACATAAAATTCCATTCATTATCATCTCCTAGATCAATTCAATTTGATTCTATTACAAAGGAGGAGTTTCATAGCCGCATGTTTGCCGCATTCAATAACTGTTCCTATTAATTGCTGTAACAAAAAATAATACAATCCATATGACATTCCCGCAAGGTGTCGTTGTTTCAGCAAAACAGTATTATTGCGATCATAGTGCAGCTAGAACAAAATAAAACTTGTTCCTTTATGCTACTATAAACGCCAGCTATCAATGAACAACAAATAGAAGAGTACACGGAAACTTTCCCAAGACCGCACACAACACGATGCAAACTGAACAGAAGTGACATAGTCTGAAGACATACAAAGCGAAGCGTGGATTCGCTTCGTGGCCGCTTACCGAACACCTTCTAACTGTGAAAGCCTTTTCCTCGATACTTACAAACTACTTACAGGGTTGCAACCCAACTTTTATTCAGATTTTGCAATAGCTTCATCCAAAGTATTTTACAATAATTATTCACAGATATCTAAAATCTATGCTATAACATTTACCAATATAACAATTATATCACCTGTACCTCACTCTACCATTCTGTTCATATTTCAATTTTCATCAGATCAAAAAGTAATTTATGTGGAAAAAATTCACAAATCAAAAGTATACTGACATATGTATACTAATTTAATATTAAATCTATGCCAGAAAGAAAAGTTGAATACATTTTGTGTACGATTGGCAGCCCTGACCTACCGCACTCGACTGCACTCGTCGCTTAATACGTGACTTCTGCGTCCCGCTGCTCAGTGCACCTTGTGAGAATTGGAATCTTACCGACTTTTTCCACGTCTCTTTGTTTCATTTCCATTTGAATATCCTCTTCTAAGATTTTTGTTGAATGTTCATTGACTGTTGAAAATGGTTTCTTAGTTTTCAGATAATGCCATTGCGACAATAAATAAAACCGAATAATACGAGTATTTCCCTAATGAAAATTTAGAAACGATGAGATAATAACAATTTTGAGAGTAAAACCAAGTGGAGAATTACCTGATCTGGTCAGTATTAGGCAAACTTCTCAAGTATTTTGGTCATCCATACCGCAATGTTCGAAAACGAAATATTTCATGCAGTTCATCTTGCTATACCGAACAACGTAAATAATAAAAAAACAGCCGAAAATATCTTTAAAGACATACATACTCTACCATGAAAATCGAAAACAAAATCGGTAAAATAATAATTCACTATCCATGGACCAACGAACCACATGAAGGTCGTCATACGGCTAAATTTGAATTCGACATTACCACATCGATACGAACATTCTATTTTAAAATCGGTGTGTATTCATCTTATTGTATGATTTTCCCGACGAAGAATTCAAGAGCCTCACTGTAATAAATGATCCGCGTCATAGCGGAGTAAAAATACATTCCCCGACCCCGTGCCGGGATACAGGATGTCGTAAGAGACAGCTAAGCTCATAGCTAAATGCCCTGGCCGCCTGTGGGCAACAGCGTAGGCGGTGCGAGAAGCTGTGCTCTGCGATCCCCATCCCGGCATGCCCAGCGTGCGGATTATGGACATGAGGGGTTATGTCCATAATCCGCACGCTGGGATTGCATTGCTGAACATAGGCCTCTCCTGAGAGGCAATAGGCTGATGATGATGACTATAATAATAAACTTATATGTAATAATAGTATGCACATATCTTAGTGCTGTTTACTGTGCTGTGGCCCCACACAATGATTTCACGCTGACACGTTCTGGAGCAAAAAACATATATTTTCAAATAACATTGCTTCCCTCGGGCGGTGAAACCGTGATTCCAGGCGCATTTGTAGTAGCGTTTTCAATTTCACTCGTTTATTTATCAGACGTCAAATCATCTAAATTAAAGTACTACGTTACAAGCATCTATTGTCACTGCCAAATGAATACTATAGAGACACGTGGTACACAGCGCACCCGACGAGACACAGTGATATTAAAATGCTGCAGCCTAAGCATTCACTCACTCTTCATTGCGCCACACTAAAAAGAGAAATTAATTTTTTATTCCTCTTCATATTTTTTCCGAGCGTTTAAAACGCTGGAGTCGGCTGTACTTGTGTGAAAGCTTAAAGCTCTGTTCACACTGTCCGATTAATTTTATATGGCATTGTTGTATTGATACGATTCTTAATTCCCTTATAGAGACATATTGCATTTTTTCTACTATAATGCTGATGTATCGTCAAAGCATGTCCTTGTAAAATAAGAAAGACTTTTTAAACATGTCTAAATTTAATTTAGTCGGTACCATTAATACGACTGTGGTACTTATCTCACAAACGGGAATAACTTTGCTCATGCTGAAACCTGTCATTTCTTTAGCATTGTATTATTAGTAGAATGTATTTATTCCTACATAAGGTTTGGTTGTCAGTTAAAGTATTTTCCTAACGTTAATTTTATCTTTTATGTAAACATTATGTGGCTTTACATTACATGTGCTTGTAATAATTACATTAATAATATTTCAAATAATATACCATTGATGAGAAACGGGTTTTAATATTATCCAATATCGGGATAGTGTGAACGGGCATTAACCGTACTAGAATATGTTTTGCTGCAATTCAAGCGGAGAGCGAAATAGCGTAAGAGAACGTAGGAAAGAGCGAGATGGAATATGAAAAATAGGAGCGTCGGTGAACGGTACAATAATTGTGTTGTAATGAACCCTCTAGTAAATGATACGTACAATATATTAAACACTATTGTAATAGGCGATTTTTTACGTGAATTTTATTTGCTAGGAAGTAAAAGTTACGCAAACATAGAAAATATTCATGAATATTTAGTTAAAAAGTAATATGACATTACGATGTTTTCTTTTGTAGCTCTACTGTTGATTCCCCGCTTATGATGAGTATATTTAATATTACAGTCAGCCGCACTAGCCACGTGTGTGTTGTCCCATTTTTGACCCCAATTCGAAACAAGTTTATGTTGTTTCGCTATTTATATCTTATATCTGAAACAATCCACTAGATATCATTAGATAGACAGTAGATATTGGATTCTTTTTACAAGGCTATACTATAAAATTTCTTAAACACTATTTAATGGTGCTATTTGCGTAATAAGGCCCCTATTAAGTCTATATGATTGTAACACACTTTTTAATCTATAACTTAAACTTTGTATTTATGATGCATCAAGTAGATTTGTTTGGAAACTTAAAAACACAGTCGGTTTACACATACCCTGTTCTAATAACACATTACATTTTACCTGAATTACATTGTGGGATTAAATCACGACCCTTTCTTACCTAATTTCTTAAAATTGACTTTGCCGCGTTCAAGCGCGACTGCTGGTCGATTTTGTAGTACAAAATTTCTAATAGTCGTTCAGAGTCTGGATTTGTGCCCGGTGCATGGCAATAGGCTCACTCCCTATTTCATAGTGGGACGTACACGTAACTTATGAAACGTGGGAGTGTACTACACACTTCTGCCTACCGCTTCGGGGATTATAGATGTGATGTGACGTTTCTTAAAATGAAAATTGTTTTATTTGTGTGCAAACTCTTTCATAAGCCTCAAGACATTTACTCTTGCAGTGAAAAGGCTAATACAATGTATTCAAGAAATCAAAATTAATTTGCATACCACGCATAAACCAGACTCTAAATCTAATATTTTTTAATAATTTACAAAGCATAGGTTATACAATGCTTGTAAAATAAAGCGCGAGTCGCTAAGCAGTCAGTTATAGTTACGTTTGTCAACAAAACAAAGCTGGTTTGTTACAGCAAAAGCTGTGTACCAAAAATTTCAAACCGCAGCAACTTTTCTTCATGTTAATGAAGCAGCACACTGGCTGACACTCCACTTAGAGCTTAATGTTCACTATAGAGGTTTATGGACGACCGCGAATTTAGTGGTTTCATAAAATTTTATTTGTACATCTCCGTACTCGTTTACAGTTTTATGCAAATTATAATTAAACGTAACATCACGCCTGTAATCCCCTAAGAGGTAGGCAGAGGAGTGTAGTATTACACTCCCACGTTTTATCAGTTACGTTTAGGTCCCATTATGGAGTAGGTGGTGATGAGCCTATCCGATCCAAACTTTGTCATTTTCTTTGAAACATTTGTATTCAATTTTTTTTGTTTTCAAATTAATGAGCAGTTTCATGTTTCTACTTAATTAAAAGAATGCAATAATCATATTAAAACTATTAAAAATCAATTAGGTTAGTATCTTGTTCATATGCTTCGGCATGTATCAACTGCTCTAACTCAACAAAATGGGCAATGTTGACATGAAGAGACCTACTAGACGATGAAGAAATAGCTGTTTCTCTTGTATATGGATAGATACATTTGAAACAATGATTTGAGACCAGTGTGCACTAATTATTTTACTGTACCTTAAATTTCTCCTTCACGACACCTTAGGATAACAAATAGAATTATATGATCGAATAAACAAATTTTAGTACATTATTGTTTGAGCTGTACGAAATTTCCCTTAAACTGCATATAATACTATCAATGAGTATGACGTAAAACCATCTCAATTTGGTATTTATAATCTATGCTTTATTAAACTCAACCATACAAAAAATAAGAAAAATATTATTTTCAGCGTTTGTTTTAATTAAATCAAATGCCTTCAGTCTTAAGAAATCCAATAGTTTCTCGTTAAACATTTATTCTTATGAATTCGCTTGAGTGTTAAAGTGGAATTTTCTGGTTCCATCGGCTTCAAAGCAGTTCAAGCGAGCTCAATCCGGCTTGCAACGGATCGATGCAAGACGAACACGAACAAAATGCAAAGGAAGTAAAAAGGCGTATATTTCATGCATGGTCCCCGCTACGCTCTTGGCAAGAATCCAAAATATTTATCTGCGGCAAACATCTTCAGCGGACGATGTAAGTTACACCAAAAGCCTAGCAGCATTACAATACATGCATGGAATAACCACCTTTGTTTTGATTCCTATAAAAACCAAAATTGGACAAGACATTTTAATAAATTTGCGGAAACCTTTGTGGTCGTCTGCACATATAAATAGCGGCCGGAGAGTATTTACATTCAGCTCTGCTCAGAACACATTCTCAAATGTATGGCGCTTCATAGGGGTTTAGAGCTATGCAATTTACAGCGACGTATAAAAATTGGCATTTTTATATGTTCTGATCCTAGAGCTGATCTAGTTTTGTGGTCTGGACTGCTTGAATTAAAGCTAAAAAATTTTACTTCAAAATTGTTTTAGAACTTTTCTATTCTCCTCTTAACCGCTTAAATTGTGCAAGATTGATTATTTTTATCCCCTATAAATAAGTTTTAGCCGTCAAAACCAAATTTCATCAACGATATGCCATACTGTAAACCATACCATTTTATACACGATTTCAATTGGACCAATACTTTGTCACAAGTTTTCGTAACAATTTATTTATACTGAAATACCAGAGAAGCACAGCGTGCACAACCGTACCGTTGCGAAAATTTAGACATTTCCTAAGGACATATTAATATTACGCATGGGACCTATGTTAGGACTATACTTTTATTAATATTATCATGATGTTTGACTGTAAACCATTAAGAAATTTGATAGTTATCAGTATCCTGTAGCGTCATTAGACACACAATCATACTCATACCCAGACACCGGCGCAATCCCATCCATTTAATTCCTAGGATGGTTCCCTTGAGTTCCATATAAAATGTCTGTAGGAACAATATTTTAAAGTGTACGTAACGTAACAAAACATCTATAATCCCCGAAGAGGTAGGCAGAGGAGTGTAGTACACTCCCACGTTTCACCAGTTACGTTTACGTCCCATTATAGAATAGATGGTGAGTCTATTGCCATACACCGGGTACAAATCCAGAAATCAAATCCAGTAGAAATTTCTACTAGAAAATCTAAGTTAGAAAAATCCAATAGTACTCGGCCGGAAAATTTAACCCAGGACCTCTCGATCGGCAGTCGCGCTTACAACGAACACGACCAACAAGACAGTCACTGGTTACACTTTTTTAATTGTTGCTAATACTTAGAGTGATATATATTATATAATGGGCCAGGGGTAACTAATTCAGCGATAAAGCAGCGATCCTAAAAATATCAAATAAATACATTTCACTATTAATTTTCTATTTGAATTCGTTAAATAAAAAATTATAGAGAATACGAAATGATTTAGCATTTCTAATTTCAACAGGTTGGAAATAGAGCACTTTATTCGAAGCGGGCAACACGATATCAATTAGGCTTGCTGTCATCGCGAAGGGCGGTGTCGGGTTGCTTTCAATTTACAGTTCAGAAAGACCAACTTTCTTTCTTGTTATTCGAACTTTTTGATCAAATTAATTTACTTTGTTGCAAGCATAGATTTCTATTCGTCAAACAATCGAAGATTTCTTTGGATCGATTTTAATATTTATGCCAGTAGTTATCCCACTCCAATATTTTAAAAAAATTGTGTTGACCTTAAAAAATAGATAAGAATGTGACAGTAAAAACTAAAGTGCACAAATGTTGAATATCACCCTTAAGTGTCAGTTTTTGTACAATTTCAAAAACAAGTTCCAACGCGTATTGACATTTTGTATTTGATAAGTATAATTTAAAATGTGTATACGTAAATTTGAATAATACGAGAACTTTGGGCCAAGGTTTTTATAGAACAGTGATTGTAAAATTTTGCTTCACTGATACAAGTTCAAATATCGAATTGGAACGTTGCAAATATCCTTTCCATAAACAAGAACGAGGACGCAGATTACTAATTCGACAGTGTTAGAATTGTTAAAAAAAACTACAAACAGACACGTTCCTTTTAATTGCTTGTAATTTAGCTTCTTCTCTCATTAATTTTAAGGCAAAAAATCTTCTAACGAGCCCATTTATCGGCATGTTGAAACTGCTGGCGAGGGCGTTCAGAGAGAAAATGTTACAAACGGTGAACATATTGTGCAATACAAATTACAGTATTCTTTACTATCTGTTGCTAATATTAAATAAACTATTGAATCTATTTATTTTGGAAAAATACAATGGTTAATAAAAGAGGATTAAAATGTACCGTATGTATTAAATTATTCATAATTTATATTTAAAAAAACCTTTAAATAATTTAATTTTCTTTTCTCCCGACCCTTTATCGTTCCCCTGCTGGCCACATTATTGCAGAAACCTAAAAGTGTATATTTTTAAGAACCTTCAATTACATTTTATTGTTCGCTATTCAAAATATCTTTTTATTGTTAATATAACATTTCAGTCGTGTCGTGTATAAAACCGAAGTTAAAAGTGTACACAGCGGCTAGAACAGGAGTGTCGTAAATAATGCTTAACAAACATAGCACAGATTATGTAGCTGTCTGTTTAAAATCTAAGGCGGCTGGGCGAACAGCATTTCTAGAATGCCGCTTATCGAAACACCAGCCGCGGAATTTAGAAACAAACCTCACGTTGCGAGCGTTGTCTAAATGACATTTTGGGCACGTATTTATAATCTGTCACAGTAGGATTGTAACTTATTTTACAGTTCCTTTTAAAATCATTTTGTTTTTTAGGGATGGTTGAAACAAAATATTTTTTCACTTAGCATTATCTTGCAACATACGTTGTAAAGCACATTATAGAAAAACAAACAAAAGCTGCTTTAAAAACGGCTTAAATAACATTTAAAAACATATAATTGGCTGATCCCGGAAACAGTTGCCAATTTTTTAATATTAAAATGTACAAAATACAGGGCCATTTCGAAAAAAGAACGCCCAGTACCTAAAGAAAAAAGTCAAGCAATTACTTTTAATACAATTCACCGAAGGAGATGGCCGTTAAGCCGCATCACACTGCAGCGTAATGTTACATGGACGCAAAACAAACAAGTTTAACTGCGCAACGTAAGAGTTGCGTTGCCGTAACTAAATAACCACATATTCATATTCATATTACACGCCGCCATCTTCTTGTCTGCGGTCGATCTAGTTCGTTTGTTTTCTGTATAATGAGAAATTTTAAAATTACAACCAAATAAAGGTTATTACGTCTAGAAACAAAACACACCGACATAAAAACCAAAAGCAGCGTTGAATATTAGTTGTTAAATGTGAAAAAAATATTTTGATTATGAAATGAAATTAAAAAATCGGCCTCGTAATAGTTTCAGTCTTCAATATATTAATTTTTAAACTGCTCTACAATAATCCAAAATTAAATATTAAACATACGGAAACCAATAATCAACAGAATAACAGTAAGAGATAATATAAATCACCCGACATTTCAATAAT
>DVPG01000080.1:0-12965 GCA_018239085.1 Yanguna spatiosa spatiosa
AGGTAGCTCGTCTTTCACGCAAAACAGCCGACATTGTTGTTGTATGTACCAACTGTAGTTGTCTTCTAGCACTGTAATCAACAATATACGCCTATTTCTTATCTAAATCCTTCAGACTGAATTCCAGCTTTAACTCTTAAACATATCTAACTAAATGTGCGCAAAGTTAAATAATACTTCGTAGATTTTTGTCCAAATTTTACATAGTTATCAGTCTTCAAAAGCTATTCACCACATAATACAATAGACTATTCTAGAACCTTCTTTTCATTAGCTATTAGCAATAAGTATGAAGGAGTAGAACAAAAATGCTATTAAATGCATTAGTCAGACTTGAACACAGTTTAAAAGCACATGCTGGACATATACATGCCCATAAGGAAACGTCCGAGAATAACCACGACCTATGATAATCATAATAAGTCCATTGTGTTCCGATTTATCTGGTGCTTGCCATGCGCCTCACGATCCTAACGGTGTATGAGATAGTCGACGGAAACTGAACTTAAATGTTAAACTGTAATAAATCGCGGCAACTATCTGTATTATTCTCGCACTCACCACCACCGCCCAAAAACTGTTTCAGTTACATACGAGCTTCGAACGCTGTACCTAGATCGATGCATGATCATTTTGTTCACCTTCGTTGTATAATTGTGTGCATCAATTTTGTGTGTGTCATCGTTGTTTGTGTCTTCGTTGTGTCAGTATCAGTGTGTGCTTCGTTTTGGTAGGACTATTATATTTTGTGTGACGTCATTTGTGTATATCAATTCTCACGCAAACAGAAATGCCACCAAAAGGCTATAAATAATCCAGACATTTGTGACATCTCTTGATTACAATTAGATAGATTTCAATTAAAACAATATTTTCGTTTGCAAATGTGAACGTCTATATATATTAGATACATATTATTTATGTAGAGAAAAAAACATGTATCCCTCATTGTTTAAATAGTTGGGCATTTTACTCGCTGCTCGTTACATCGCCGTTAATGAAACTCGTGCCAAAACCCACCTCAGATATTCCGTGTAACACAGTGTTGCACTCATTTGCATCCAGATGAAAACAAATCTCTGTAATGGGACAATTTCGATTCATTCCCGCTTGTGTATTCTACAATCTAAATGTATTCTGGAATACTAAACTCCTCGATAACACAGCGTGTTCCAGATAAAGCAAGATTTTTTTCTGCTCTGTAGGGAACAACAGGTGGCTCACCCACCTGACGCGACCATTGCAGCTGGAAGACATTTATAATTTCCGTCAATTTGACTGTAGTCCTGCCTGTCGTCTGATGATAAGTCCTTTAAAGGGTTATATTACAGAGAGTGTCAGAGTAATATTTATCCACAAAAGTATGACTGTACTGCAATAACGCTACTCCGTCATTGTCATTCTGTTAATTTTATTGACTATAAAATTAAATAGCCAAACAATGTGTTGAAATGAACTATATTTTGTAGGTTATACATAATATATTTTTAAATACAACTTAAATTACAACAGAAATATTACAATAGCTGTAATAAATAATATTTTTTAAATAAAATCATTACGAATTTTAGGGAAGTAACAAACAATGAGGTAAGTAGTAAAAAATAAATAAAGACGCAAATTTTGAAACGTATTTTAATACAAATAAATTATTAATTTGGAACTAAAATATTAATTGCAAGACTGCTAAAGGAAATTCAAGATTATTCTATCTTACTTAAAGAGCCAAATTGTAATGCCATGTGCCATACGAAACTTTTTGCCGTGTTAACCGACTTATAACATTTTATTTATCATTTCACGTTAGTTAAGTTAACTATACAGCGTGTTTCCTTTGGTCTCGCAACATTCACAGCATGCCGCGCATACTGTCCAGAAAAGTATGAACGTTAAAATACTTACGCGACTATAGATAGAAGTTTTAATTGGAGTTACATTTCTTTATGTCGAGAAAAAGGTTAGTAGTTAGCAATATTAATATTTTTTTCTAAATTACAAAACTTTATTTTAGGTTCAATTATATAAAATACAACCCTTCTCATTCTAACATTGTACCTATGTCTTGTATAGGAACAATAAAGGGTTGATGACGATAATTATGGTGATGATAAAAATATATCTAAATTATTTTGTCATGTTTTTGTAAGTGCGTTCCGAATTTTCTAAATGATTATACGTATACTTAAAGTTTTAAATTATAAAAACATATATGTAGTTGTAAATTATATTCCATGATCATTATCAATCAATGTACACCAAGACGCTGATAGGCACTGTTGAAAGCGCAATAGCATACTCGTATGTGTATAATATTAATGTTATTACTCTACGACATTTTAATTCAGATACTGGTTATAAATATGTCTTTCAAGTGAACAAAGTCAAATACGCGAGGCTAGTGTGTTATAAAAACTCAGCGTCACCTGCCGAACATCACGTCGCAAGTGTGAGAGAGACAAAATAAGACGAAATTTTATTTCTTCATCAACCTTTCGATTTCCGAGAACGAACGCGATTCATTAACACATAAATCCATAAAAATCGCTTCCTGGACTTGTTTCACACACAACGAGTAACGATAAGCTAATTTAATTCTAAAATAAGTCACAATACACTCACTAAGCTAATATAGTGTTCAGAAATAAATGAATGATCGCTACATTTCGCTTCTGACAAAGGAGCACGAACTGTTCAAAGCATCAATACGAATATCGCTGAAAGAGAAATGTAGAACGAATGTGGTCGTCTGCAGCTCGTATCACCGAGACAAGTGAATGTACGAGACACGCCTGCACGCGGCCAACAGTGTCAACAGAAGAATGTCAACTATCTCGACATCCGTCTCTTTCACACAATCGATTCAAATAGCATGCTCTTAAAGCGAGAAAATGTATCGCCTGCCGTTCGCTGTTTTTCTGGAGAACAAGTAGTTAGAACAGCGGAGCGTATGTGCGTGCGTGCGAGTGATTTTAATGAACGACTCCCAGTTTAGCGTGAAATACAAATACTCTGTTATAAATCGCAATGTGCCCAGATAAAGCGACTGCGAGCTATCAATCATTCTGTAATTAATTAAGAACAAACGATTCGTTGTGAGCTTATCGATTAATTTATTACTTGGAAATGAAAATTCTAGGCGCTGTGAAGTGTGAGCGTCCACTGTTAGACATGTGATTGGCAATCGTGTCTTATCTTACGTAAGCACTAAACGCTTTAGTATTACAAACCACTTCACCAACATAACGCAGCCCATCGAGTGTATTTTAACGTCAGCGTGCCGTAGATCATGTTAGGGTGGATGTTTCTCGCATAATGGCCAATTTATAGACCTCCCACAAGTTTTCGATAACAAGTTAAAGCAAGGCACAGTGAATAACGGTGCTCGTGTGTCGGAGGTCAAGTAATTCTGGTAAGTTATTGTGGAGAGGCGTTCGTATTAAATTTCACGGTGGCAAATTGTGGTGTGCGCGTGTATAAGTTTTTTGTGTGTCACGTAAGGCGTCTAGGCTTCCTACAGTTCTTGCTTTATCGCAAAATTTTGATGTTTTATAAATCTGCATCTATTTTCGCTCGTAATAATGTTTGCATTGTTTTGTTGCGCTTTGATGATTTTAGTAGGTAGACGTATCCTCCAACGTAGTAATCAGGAATAGCAAGACCATCAGTGAATGGTCTCAAATAATATTTTAACAATATTTGAGATAGGATATAATTATGGGCTGTATTGAACAGTTAATTTCCGGTGGCCTAGATGTCTGTTTGCTACTGTAATATAACTAATTGCATAGGTAAAATTAAACTTATATTAAGTTTGACTAAGCGTTGATATAGGTAAAAATCTTGAAATGAAATCAAAAAACTGCAAATATATTTATCAAATAAGAAACCAAATTTGGAGCACGCACCTTTTTGTGCGGTTTCATGTAAAGGCTAGGAAAATGGGCTGGGTTAGGCCTTACATCGATATAATCCCAAAATACATTTTGAGTAAAATTTTCATTTCATTATTCGTACGAAATATTTTCAAGTTGAAATTTTTAAGCTTCTTCGTTTGTCTCCTCGCTTTCTGATCAACATTGAATAAAATAAAATATATTTATATAGTATCTACTCGTATTTTATAAAGACTCTCGAATTTCGGAATTTGTAACAGTTTCCGTTACGTTCTTGTGCAACTTTCTGTGTGGCCTCTCAATGCTGCGGAACCTTGCTTAGCTTGTTTAATGCGCCATTGATTGAAGCCCTACCAGAAGAACCGAAAGTTAGAAAAACATATGGTATATCCTAATATAATCAATAAAACTGGTTCTGGAAGAAACAATTTGATTTGCGTTAAATATTTTGTTGTTGAGGATCAAATTGTCTTTAAGTAACTAAACTGAAGATACAAGTCAACTCTTTGTTTTACAATATACATACTTCGAAAAATACTTAACATCTTCAAAACGCCAAGGGCAATCGTATTTGTTTTATAAAATTTATAACTCTTTTCTGTACACCTACCTAAATTATGTAAACAGAAAAAAATAAACGTAACAAACAGCAGCATTCAAACAATATGCGGTATAATTCATTCACCAGAGTAACACATAATTTAGTAGATTTTATACACATAAAAGGAAAGAAATATTAACCCTTGTGTACATTCAAAATGAATCCAGGCCTCTAAGCTTCCACATCACAATCACAAATCCGTATTCGCGTCAGCACTCGCCGCGACACGACATCCATCAGCTTGCCGGCAATCCGCTCCGATGTGCGTCACGTAGCGCCCGTAAATCACTGACCTAATGAGCGTTAACTATCTACAACCGGCCGGTGTGGCGTTGTGCATGCCTTATCCTCGCCGGAGGATGAAAAAATAAACGTCCTACTCATAGGTAGGTCAGTGCTCCGCTAAATGTTATGTTAAGTTCAACAGCATTGATTGCGATAAAGCCTTGGATGGGTCAGCTGTTTCCAGGCGTATCTATACTCTAAAATTGGACTTTAGTCATTCTTGATGCTGTTATTAATTCATCTGAATTGTTTTGTCTCGCATATGATCGCAGTGTCATATCGCAATATCATCCTGATCTGAATATGATATGATTTGAATTCTGTATTATTTTTAATACATGTCAAAACGTTTACATATTTATCTACCTTCATACACTTATTTTTGGGCACAGCAACAAAACTAGAGACCCTTGAGTTTAATTAAAACGCGTTTATCGAAATAATTCCATTACAATTGCAGAATTACCAGCTGCAATGTTTTTATAGTTAAATCATCTTTATTATTTATCCAAGTTGTTGTATCATAGGATAATCGTAGGGTTTCAACAGGATCATTTACTATGAGCGATGGCGGCTGTCCTGTTCTTGTTATACATCATTTTCTTGTACACATCTACATTGTTAAGCTGGTTGATAATAATAAAAACGAAATTTATAAAGTTATTTTAGTTTCAGAAGAAGCTGAATAAATTGAGTCTGATGTTAAGTGCTCAGACAATGTTATTTAGTCACTAATGGCTATGGATATCTCGTTTAAAACTGAACATCTAACAGAAGTAAGATGGAGCGCTTTGTGCTTCGTGTGTGTGTGCTACCCTCCAATCCTAAGTACAACGACACAAGCACTGCTGTCTGTCATCTAAAATAAAAGCTGCGTGAAGAGAGTTTTATTTCATTTTAAAATTTGCGCTGCACCTTATCCGTATAAAAACTACATTATTTTTATTATTATCAACTTGCCTTTTACAGATTTATGCTTACAGTATGTTTATTGTAATTTAGTTAAAATTTAATCCTACAAATGGATCTTGAGTTTAATAACTTTTAGCAAAAGTCCCGGGATTATTGGAATATTCCGTATTGCAGACAAATGTTTCCACAAATGAAGTTTCGCGTTTCCGGATTGGACGCGAAAGCCAAATACATCCTTCTGCTGGACATCGTCGCAGCCGATGACTACCGATATAAGTTCCACAACAGGTAGACCATGTCACATCACCTATCGCCTGCGGAACTCATTGCCGAAAGCCATTTTCCATTAGCAGGTGGGCTGATTATTCATCACATTATCAGCCCGTCTGCACTCACATCACGTCTCATGAGATACGCTACTGCTTCTCCCGTTAAACCTGTTAAACACCCATTCTCATTTAGCTTGTGACTCTACCCACACTGCACTAGTTCCCACCGAACCATTTTTAATTCGCTCTTAATTGCGTCTAAACAATTTGTACGAAACACGCTCAATTTACACGCTGCCAACGGAATCCCACGACAACGAACATCGCCGGCAATCGTTCGACTATTAAGGATTCAACACGCGTCCCATGGGTAATATCATTAAAATATCTTTGTAACAACTGCCGTAGCGGTAAAGGAAAAAGCGGATCGCGCCGATATCAGAGGTGAGATATATCACACAAGAACCATATGTTTCGCTAATTTTATAGAAATTGTCAGTCGGGCAGCTAACTGAAAGTAGCTAGGATAAAAAGGTGCGTAAAAGTTCTTTCGGGTTCGTCAGCATCACCGCAACTGAGCATCACTACATCGATAATCATCGTATTTGATCGTGTACATTGTTTAATTCCCGATGACAAGCAACGATAAGGACCGCTCCGTCGCTTTATGTCCGCCGAACGACGGCCACTAACAAAACCGCCGACGTGCTGGTTTGGCAACATCGAGATGCGATCGATAAACTTCGATGTAATATCCGTTAATTAATACGAACCGAGCATTCCGGTCGAAATTTCGATTGTGACTCATCCGTAAACCGATATCGTCGCCGACAAAGGCGCCGACTGTCTAACGCCGTTAATATGGTAATTAATTATTACAAATCATTCGTTCATAAATTATTTACCAATTACTCGTTCGGAAGATTTCTAAATACGTTCCGATGGGATGCGGGCAGCGAATACTCGGGTGTTCCGTGGTATCG
This sequence comes from Yanguna spatiosa spatiosa, assembly GCA_018239085.1. Taxonomy (NCBI): domain Eukaryota; kingdom Metazoa; phylum Arthropoda; class Insecta; order Lepidoptera; family Hesperiidae; genus Yanguna; species Yanguna spatiosa. The sequence continues at coordinate 6,944 of DVPG01000080.1, forward strand.
TAACTCGGTTTTTGGTGTCGCGCATGATGTTACCGCGGCGCATTCGCTCACGTGCCTCGGTCACGATGTTCGCTGGAGAACTTAGCCGCACAATAGGCGCGTACTTTGCCGTTTTTGGTCGTCCCTGGCGGAAACACGATCTTTTATTTGTTTGTTGCAAATACTCGGCGACACCTTTCAGATTAATCGGCCCCAATATAGATATGTGCGTGAAAACGGCTAATATACGGCAACTGTTGGCGCATTGTATTCCTCTCCACAATTACATAACTAAAATTTGGTTAGCAGTTAGACGATCGTAAAAAAAACTAATTAGTACGGTAAGAGATCACAAGCAAAGAAGACCGATTCTCGGGAGCAATGGGGATAAAAAGTGAAACTAGTTCAGTGGCATGTCTCACAATCGACGTGATGTCAAATCGTTGTCGCAAAGAACGCGTCCCAACCCATGTTTTTCTCTCGTATTGCTTGCAGACGTATGTTTCCTGCCTACAAAGTTCGCGTTTCTGGTCTTGATAAAAAAGCAAAATACATTTTGCTAATGGACATCGTAGCTGCCGACGATTGCAGATACAAATTCCACAACAGGTATAAATAAAGAAGTGATAAAGGAATTAAATTAAAATAAGAATAATGTAGTAATTTTGTCGGGTTAGTCTCGAGATTTCGAATTAGCTGATCTTATTTTAATGTAATTCGTATTTGAAAGAACAATAAGGCAAGAAGCATGCGTACTATAATTTACTTAATGTGAAGATGATAGGGATCTGCGTGGTTGCACAAAGCGTATCGTTATCCAGCCCGAAGCATTTGCATTGCATGGGTCATTTGAATTTTCTAGAACACTGTCACTTACGTTGACGGCTACACATTTATTTAATTAGCAAAAGAATTAACAAGTGATTCGTCATTTGCATTAACAATCATCGTCACTTATTAATCACCATAGTGTTTAATTATTTTAGTTCGACGCAGATCTCTTTCTATATTCACATGCTTATAAATAATTTGCATAGAAACATTTGAAACAGCTTATTTACCAATTATCGTCTGCATGTTTTCACAATATTCATTTCTTTTAAGATTTTGTGATTAATTTCATGAGGGTTTGACCAGAGGCAACGTATTAGTAAACTCTAAAATCCAGCGTTGCTTCATTATGCACCGTTTCATTTAATCCTCTCAACAAATCCGAACGATTAAATATTTATTTTAAAATAACGATAATTACATACATATATGGAACACACGACTGCCTCGTTGATCGAGTGGGTTGCAAGCGCGACTGCCGATCGAGAGGTCCTGGGTTCAAATCCCGGGTTTGGTACTATTAGATTTTTCTAATTTAGATTTTCTAGTAGTGGGTCGGAGTCTGGATGAGTGCCCGGAATATGGCAATAGGCTCACCATCTTCTCCATAATAGGACGTAAACGTAACCGGTGAAACCTGGGAGTGTATTACACTCCTCTGCCTACTTCTTCAGAGATTACAGGCGTGATGTTACATATATGGAAGAAATTGTACACTTAGGCGCGATAATACTTTGTTCAGATCTGTTGGGAACAATAATTAGGTGATAAGTTTGCATTATTGCAGATTTCTTCGTCAACATTATTATGTCGACGTTCTTTGATTGTACTATTAAAGGGAATTGTAAATATTGTAACGACTATAAATACATACAACATATTACTATTACTGTATACTCATACTATATAATACTACGTATTCATAGTTGTTACAATGTTTACAATTCGCTTCAATAATATGATCAAAACGAGTGCATCGTACCTCACTTGGACAAACTCTTAAGTACCCGATTATGAGTATTATGTATTCTTATGCATGTAGTTTGAACAGCTTTTAATGCGTAAGTAGTGTGTTTTTCATATTTAATTGAATAAATATTTTCACGCTTTAACAAGTCCATGTTCTTCATATGAACGTACAATGTTTATGGCGTCATAATATTTATAATTTATGCGACCACCTGTCTTAAGGCGCCATGTTCTTTTTTAATTAAAAATTAATTTCACTTTCAAAAGATCGTTTTGGACTTACCAAAGCAAGTAACCGAAACGAAATTTGTGGGATATCTGAAGAATCTTAATATTCGTAATGTAGTATCCCTGTTCCATCGTTTTGTATATTCAATGATATTAACATGTCTAGTACATGGAATATTTTTACTGATCGGATGGCATTAAAGTTTATCCTGTTAATAATCCACCTTGTAAGAATATTTTTACATACTTTCTTATGATGTCAAAATCATTTTCTGTTTCTCGCGTTTTGTTTCAGTAATCTCTTTGTACTTAAGTTACTTAAAAAGAACATGACCAACAATAACAGCTTGTAGTTTATTATCCTCAGTTGTTTTACCGATTATGTCAAATTATAATGTTCTCTTTTTCTCTTGCTGCAACTATATCTTCCATCTTTGTTTCCGGAGTCGGTGGATGGTCGCCGGTAAAGCAGACCCGGAGATGCCCAAGAGGATGTACATCCACCCCGACTCGCCATCGACTGGTGAGCAGTGGATGCAGAAGGTCGTATCCTTCCACAAGCTAAAGCTGACCAACAACATTAGCGACAAACACGGATTCGTGAGTACCGACTATTACTACTCCTTTAATTTTTTATTGTTTAATATTTATCTTAGTTGTAAGTAGGTAATTGTTTCTAGACATTTGTCGCAGATCAATTTATTATTTTGTATTAGTATGTCACCTTAAGTTTTTAATGTCTTTCCATAAGTGATTTCTACTATCGGTAAGTATTGTTCTGGGTTATATCTAACTTTACTTTGTGTATGTAACATTAGTTGAAACCAAATAAAATATGTTCAATGTAATCTTAGATCGTTTGCGGAAATCTCCCTAAAAATATTACTGAAACGATAACTATTCTCGTTACAATTTCTTTAATAGCTGAAGACCTTTACTAAAAATATAAACAGTGTTATATGATATTAATATTTTTGATATAATATCATGCAAGGTGGTAAAGTTGGTAACTTTTCCGAACAGCTACAATATATAAAGCGAGTGTCTAGGTAATAGATAGGTATCTAGATAATATCTGCAACTTCTAGAATCCACATTCAAATCCACGATCCACATTCAAATAGAAAACGCACCCGTGTTCATCGAAGGCGTATAAAAGGTTTCAATGCAACTAATAACCACAACATCGATGTAATTCTCAACAATGCTCTCAACAGGAGTGTCTGTTGAAAAAAGGGCCCCAAAAAGTAGCAATCGAGCGGCATTATTTTTTTTAGAGAGCAAAAACTTTATAATGTGGGTGATATTATAATTAAAAAGGTCCGTTTCTACCCCTGTCGTCGAGCAGCGGGGAAGCATTGTCCTGGCTACGGTTATTATGGCTATTTACTTTGGGCAACCATCAACTTCACCGTTTAGTAGTTTTCAATAGATTATCTTTTGTATTGAAGGCTATGATCGGTTACAGTTTTTGCTGGTAGTCTTTAAACTCGAGATACATTGTATGAGGATAGATAATGCTTTTTCGATAGACGTTCATCTGACTACGAATTTTTTTTACTTTTTAGTTTAGTATCTTTTTCTGTAGGCGTATCGATGTATTCAAAAATGTTTATTGGTACCTTCGTAATAACAGACGATAATTTAGAATCACCAAAGGTAATATTACACAGCCAACGTTATAAACGGTAACTAGGAAAGAAGTGATAGCTTAGTGGTTAAAATTTTATCTGCAGCTCCAAACGTTCTTGGTTCAAACCTGCACGCGCACCACTCACAAAATTATCACTTGTTGTAACGATAAAGGAAGACAATCGTGAGGTAACCTGCATATTTTAAAATTCTCAATAATATTCTCTAAGACGTGTGAGCCATGAGAGGCATTCTGAGAGGAGACCCGTGTCCTCCCGCGAATCGATGGAAGCGTTGACTATGGTGATGATGAAATAGCAGAAAAATGCATGTGATTTTGCATTTTTAAAATATAAAATTATAACTTGGCGAGTTGAGTGTTAAAAGTTTTTTTTTGGAAACAAAATAAAATCTTAATGGCCTGAATGAGAAGACTTTGGACATGTGCCCTGCATAACGCTTATGAATATTCATAGAGTGAAACTTAATTAAAACCACACAAGTTTAGTGAAGTGAACGTTTACAAAACTGGTTACGAGTCTGTCACAGGCTTCACTGCGTTACACCTCTTAGAAATGTCTCTTTTTATGGAAACATTTTTAACATCAATAAGTCTTGAGTTCCCCTTCTCAGTCTGTACCAATTTCCTTTAACAGATTTATATTATGTACTATTTTCATAGAGGCCTCTGATAGATATTATATTAAATTAATTATTTAAAATCGGGAATCGTAGAGGACTGTAGAGCAATAGTAGCAATAGATACAGAATAACCTAATTTTGATCAGTTGGGTTTTTCTTGGCATAGTCACTGCTGTGCCCCCGAGCTGACAATTTTACTCACTAGCAATATTATTTATGTCAGCGCGATATCCACAAAGGCAAACAAAATAAAAACGACATAATTTTCATAGACATTTTATTACGCAAATTGTTACAATACATTTGCATTAAATAAAAAAGGTTGGATGTAAAAAATGTAAGTTAAGTAACGTTTATTATGAAATATTACACCTTCGCTTTGTTACATACATGTTTTGTGCACATATTATAAGATTATTGTTTTGCATCTGTTGCACACGACTACCGCCCACGACGCGGATACCCATAGACAATTTTACTCGTACTTTACTACCTGAGAAATAGCGAGGATGTTTCATTAACAGCTGATCATATTAAATAATCGAGCGCTCTTGTTGTATTTTTAATTAGGTTTATCTTTTAATTTCGTGGTCAGTAAGACACTATAAATTCGTAAAGTGTTTTTTTGTCATTTTATATACCTATAGCTACATACCTACCTATCTTAATAACTCACACCCGATTCCGAGCATTTTGTCTAAAAGGTACGCAAAGTAACATCACGCCTGTAATCCCCGAAGAAGTAGGTAAAGTAGTGTACTACACTCCCACGATTGCCGTGAGTGCATTGGTAACATGCAATTTTCCGTTTGAAGATACATACATATATATTGATTTCTAAGTGACTTCAATTGAGCTGCTATAGTGGAATAAAAAAATGAGGTATTAATTCTTAACTTATAAAAACAAATACCTGATGATTAAATGCAAAAAGAAGATAAATGCAGATAAAATTGTATTATTATTATTTTTTCATGATTATTAAATTATAAATAGACTAGTACGTTCGTTGGTCGAGTAGTTGCAAGCGCGATTGCTAATCGAGACGTCCTGGGATCAATCGCCGGGTTGGATACTCTCGGGTTTTTTTAATTGGAATTTCTAGTAGTAGATCGAAGTCTGAATTTGAGCCCGGTGTATGGCAATAGGCTCACCACCTATTTCATAGCTGGACGTATAACATGACTAGCGAATTGTGGGAATTTACTACACTCCTCTGCATACCTCTTCGGGGAAATACAGGCGTGATGTTATACTATAAAATATTAATTATATTATTACTATTATTAATATAACTAATTTCAGTATGATTAGTTTTAATATAACAAATTTAAATGAACTTGTGCTAAATCATAAAAACATGTTTATCATATATGGATTTCTTTGCTTAGAATCTTTTTATTTCTACTAAAATGTTATACATTCATGTACATGATAATATTTCAACTGATAGCTTATTCGCTTGCTGAACTATAAACAATAAGTGCCTTTAATATATCATACATGAACACGTTTATATCCGCTACTGTATACCAACTAACGGACGCCACCTGTCCTAGTGCTGTAACTGTTCTAGCGGAACAACTACGAGAAATTATTTACGAATAATACTTATAGACACTGACAAAATAAATAAAAACATAGAAGCAAGTTATGTGTGAAATATGTAAATGTATGTTAGTGTTATATAGTATGTTAGTGGATTTGTGTGCGGAATATGGCATAGGCTCACCCCCCATTC
>DVPG01000081.1:0-12952 GCA_018239085.1 Yanguna spatiosa spatiosa
GTTTGGATAATGTAAACAATTATTTTCCAGGCGACCTACCTCGCTTCCCAAATTACGTTTCGCCTTTGATATTATTTGCGTCACCTTATTTACATTTTGCTTGGTAATTAGAAATTTTCACTCTTTGGTCCAACGAAATATTATATGTTTGAAATTAAGTTTATGAAATAGATTTTATAGCGTGAAAGGTTTTATCTGAAAGGGGGTCTTTCGGTGACAAAAACGATTTTGCCTGTCGCGTTGTGTAGGTACTTACCGCGACCAGCTCCTGTCACGTTTACTCATATGGCAGCAGCATTTATTATACCCCGCTATCGAGTACAGATCCCTTCCTGAATCTATTAAAAACACGCATAATTTTAATGAAATCTAAAGTGGTTTCATGCCTGACTTATGGCAATAGGCTCACCACCTACTCCACATTGGGACATAAACGTAACTGGGGTAATGTGGGAGTGTAATACTACACTCCTCCGCTTACCTCTTCGGGGATTACAGGCATGATGTTACTTATCTAAAGTTTGGAAATAGTTCTTTAGATCTTCTTTACTTTAGGTCTTTCGGTGCTCTGTCTACCCCAACTGGAGTGATATCAATAGTACTTAATAGAATGTTCATAGTATTCCAAGCACACATCATAGCACAAAAACTCAGTTCAACATTAGCTAGTAGGGGTCAGCCATTTCTAAATAGATGGTGCCTTGACCTACCTGGAATTTAACCCAGACTAATTATATCTAGTCGGGTCAGAGCTATAACAACTAATACATCACAGTCATTCATTTGCGCTACTCATCTAGTCATAAACTGTTGTACACTTTAATAACTTCAGCTGCATTAATAAATTTTGGTACGTTGAAAAATATTGCGTTATCTGACACACTTTCGGAAACTTTAAATTTGAATCATTTTCCAGTACCGGCGACTTTGCTCCCCGGACGACATAAATTAGGGACGTTCAGCTGTGTGGTCATAGCTAACATATATTTGTCACTCAGTTGGCTGATAAAGTGAACAGTTTTTAGTTTGTGTGTGAGTTATTCATACCAATATACATATCTATAAGCATGCTATCCGACTATGATATCCAATTTTGGGTAGTTGCGATCAAGCCATTGTTTTCACAATACTGTGCTTATCAATTAGCCATGTTTTCCTGCTGTCCTGATGATATTAAAGTGAATTAACATTTCTTAAATGTAGATCGCTGATAAAAATCACATGTTTGAAGATCTATTAGAAATAAAACCTAAACTTTACATTTGAATTCACGTTCATTATTCAAAGGTTTTAATTTTAACTAAGTACCTACTGAAGAATGTTCAGAATTATTATACTGTATTTATGTACTATAATATTATTTGTACATTACAGAATGTAATTTCTAAAATCTGTTATTAAATTACAAGTCAACTGATGATAACGTTTGTTACAACAAAATTTGTATATACATTATACATATTCCTGTAAACACTATTTTTCACTCAGTATTTCGTAACATATAAAAGCCAATGAGTGAATGAATGAGCAGTGATAGCCTAGTGGTGTGAAATTGGACGTCTTACTCCGGGAGACCTGGTTCAAATCCTGGCGCGCACCAACACACACTTGGCGAGCGTGGCAGACTATGGCCTTAACTCTCTCATTCTGAAAGAATAAAGGGTCGGGAGAAAAAAAAAGCCATTGAATTAACAAAACTTTACGAAGTGTTTTTAATACTCATATGTTTATTCACCAACATTTATTTATTCATTCTACGTGGTTGGTGTAAATGTAGAGGAGAATTCAATTGCCCGCTAAAACGATTCGCATCATGCATTTTACAATCTGGCAACTATTTTGGTTTGTAAATTCTTCCCGAGTGTTTTACGTCTATTCTTTTTACACAAGCTGTGAGATTCAGTATTCCAGTTTGTTCCATTTCCACGTGTCCTATGTTGACACAAAATAATATAAGAGTGCAGTGGATTTCGGTAATATTTTCTTCGTAGGTATTTTTTGATTTATATTTTGATTTATGTTTTTCTATGTTAGTGAGCCTCTACATATTGCCCATGTAGATGCTCACTAATGAATTTTTCGAAATTCCTCCACTAAGGGAATTAAATAAGGGTTGAAAGTTTGTATGAGATTTCGTCGATTTTAAAGTTACAGACCTGACATTGAGGATATATGCTATTAAAAAAAATTGTGCTTGATCGTTTTTGAAAATTTCAACCTAAATAGGGGTAGAAAAATTTTATGAAATTTTGACGGTTTTTAAATTATTTACCTGAAATTCCAGATTTACGCTCTCGATTAATAACAGTTGATAAATTTGGCGGTTTTTGGAAATTCTTTCACCGCCTTGAGGTAAAAGTTTATAAATTTCGTCAATTTGGAAGTTAATTATATGATATATTAGATTCATGCTTTCGTTTAACAAAAGCATATTATGATCTATTAGAGTGTATTGTCATATTGACTTCTGCGCGAGCGAAGCCGGAGGCAAATGCTAGTTAACACTACGGGTAATGTGTTAATAGAACACTTAAGGACCACAGAAATTCCCCGGGTTCTTATTAAGTTGGTTAAATAATTACACCTACTCAATCCTCTGTATACCAACATATTTCGTATTACAGCAAAGTGCTATATTATGTCAGCATTAATACACCGTGAAGACTTCAAAGGGTATTGCAGTTTAGTACTTAGGAGGATCAAAGGGTCTGGCTTCGATATTAGCTGCTGGGGAAACGAAGGGTGGTTTTGATAGAACTTAGTTGTGATTCGAAACTTGCTACCGAAGTAGATCACGACTATTTAATTGGCCGTAGTAGACATTACAATGTATGTACAAACTTACCTTAAACGTATCCATGGATTCTTCACTTTTCAATTAACAAACATTAAATATTTCAAATGCTTGTAACCTTGATGTATTGGCGTATCCGAAACTATACGGTATATTAACCGAGGGTAACCCAGAGAACCCTATTTTGACTCCAATATTTCAGACCATACATTCAAGGAACGATTTGGATTGGTCTTATACGATACCGGTCCTTAAAGCACATCAGAGTTTTTAAGACAGCCTATAGTTATTTGCGTATTTGGGATCCCTAGTATGCAACGATGAGGATTGCGAAAAGGAACTTGTGCGACGAGCATAGATACGAGTAACTAAAACGACGATAAAGAGGTTGGAGAAAATCTGGAGAAAACGATACATCCTTCGTGGCACAAAAGGGAGACTTATACACACTCTGATTTTCGCCATCTTTCTGTATGCTTCAGAAACGTGGATTTTGAAAGGTCCACTGAAATCTAGGGTAGACGCATTCGAAATGTGGTGCTGGCGCGAAATGTTGGGCATTCCATGGACTGCGCGTCGTACAAATGCGTCTATTCTTAATGAGCTCACAATTACTACCCGCCTCTCAATAACCTGTTTTCGTAAATCTCGGCTTCTTTGGACACGTGGCACACAGGGAGCACAATTTAGAAAAACTCATATTACTGGGATACGTTCGGGGAAAAAGACCCAAGGGTAGAACGCTGATCCGATGGTTGGATGCCATCTTGAGAAGCATTGGCTGCGTAACTCAAAAGGCGATTCACAAAGCCTAGTACAGACAAGCCTGGAGAGTCATTACGTCCAGGGCGGGTTTTGGTGATCACCACTCTCAGACATTAGGAGAGGATTAAGAAGACAGTTTTCCAATCAAGATCCTGATCCGTAATCGCTATATGCATGGTTATATATGTGTTTAACTCACGTATATTTTTCGGAACGGTTCGAGTGTAATGGCTACTTTAGAGTACGACAGTCATCACCGTATGTGCCCATGTCAACGAGTACTTGTGCGCGAGCGCAACCACGGAAAACAACTGAGGAGATAGGAGGAGAAGAGAACTCACGAACCATTTAACAGTAAAATCACTTTATGAATATAGAAAGAAGCGTTACGATGAAAATGGTTTCAGTCGTTCTGCTGCGAGGCCAAATAAGCCTAATGCTTGTTCAGTTCTACTTTTAACATCACTCAATAAACATAATAAAACTTGTTGCAAAATTAATAAAGCCGATAAAAGCCTGTGTTTATATAAACGCGAAGCTACAATTTCCTTCCCATTTTCTTGCAAAATAAAGCTGTACAGAAATCAGATTACTTTTCGAGTTCGTTAAACTTTCATCGGCGAGGTGCTAGCCTGATTGGAACACGGCACAAAGTCTACCTGTAAATGTACATCCGTTTTTCACTTTGATATCGCTGATGGTAATTATTAAATCAAAAACTTAAAAATTTACTCATTCAAAGTTAGTAGGTATGTCAATTAATTCAATATTTTCTGTACAACCAATTCCGGTGTAAATATTGATAAAAACAGAAAAATTATTAAAAGGAAATATTATGTATTTATTCAAATTCAATATATACTCGGAAATGTATTCAATACCGTGCGCTCAAATGGACGCATAAGCTGTTTTGAATTATTAGAGAAAGAGTTTGAGCTAATCACCATATCATATATTTAGTTCCAAACAGTTTTCATGGCCTCTTCTAAATTATATCTCTAAAACAATTGCTATCTAATATAATCTTAAGATTAACTTAATCTACGAATTGCCCATAACGATGTTAATCACGCAATAAGTGTGCCAACGCAGTGCATCATGATAATTACTATTGTAAAATAATATCATATTAGATAACAGCTATATTGAGCATATTTGAAAATCTCAAAAAAATATCAGGAGTCAAAATGTAGGGCAATTCTTTAAGAACATCTTGGACGTTACTCAATCAAATAATTGTATGGACGTTCATCTAAAATGTCCATCGTAAAGATTGCAGACAAAAACTGAAAAGTACAGATACAAAGAGGCTTGTCTGGAATAGCACCCGAGGGAACGAGGTTAATTGTCCTTCTAGAAAAGACATGTAAAGAACAAAAACGAGAGCTCTCGTCATTGTTGAGGAAATTAAAAGTCACGAGCTTTGTAAATTGCAAGAAATACGGTTGACTTACAGTTTGCGAGCCACGAGAGAAAACGTTTACGACAAAGCATTATTTACAATCAAGATCCTTAGCTGCTTATTTGGTTTATTGTAAATATTTTTTTTTCGCTGAAAAAAAAAGTATAACAAAATAATTGTATATTTTTCAAAGTTAATCATTTTTCAGAAATATAACACTAATTAATTAAATCTTAACTTTAACTTATCGTGTTTCACTTTTGCTGGTGTTTTTTTTCAGTTTGCCTACTTTTTAGAGCACATTAAAGACAAGGTAAGGTAATCGTTAAAACTTCCATATCGGCTCCAGTTTATATCGGAATAGTGCGATGGAATGCTCCAAGTCTTTTCCACGTGCAAGAAGGATGTCTCGAAAAGCAATACTAATTCGATGCAACCGGGGATCGCAAGGAGACCAATTACACTGCAGTATTCAATACATGTTGAATGCTATTTTGTAATTAAATGATTTACTCTTCATTAACTAAGTACTATGTATCGCTAGTGAAGAAAATACGTTAGTTCAAAGTAAGGAATTAACTCAGAAACAATCTATTCACGAATTAATTAAATTTACTAATGAAGAGAAAACTCGTAATCAACTCTATACTTCTAAGAGTATAATGTTGTTTAATATTCTTTAAAACACCTGAAATCTGACAACACGCACACGACATGTATAGTAATTTATAGCTTTAACCTTTCTCATTTTTAGAACGGACCCTTGTCCTGGAACGAAACAAGAAAAGGTTTGATGATGATGATAATACTGGTTTTATACACCTAAATAATATACATAAATGCGTGCTTAAAATTATATTATACAAACAACGACCTCGTATGCAAAACAGACAAAAAACAAATGAAAAGAAACAAATTACTGCTGTTGTAAGTAAACGTAATATAAACGTAACATTACGCCTGTAATCCTCAGATAGGTAGAGAGAGGCGTAGTACACTCCTATATTATACCAGTTACGCTTACGTCCCATTATATAGTCTGCCATTATATAGTCTGCCATTATATAGTCTGCCATTATATAGTAGTGAGTCTATTGCCATACACCGAGCACAAATCCATGTAAGTTAATATTAATAATTAAGAACTGTAATAACTGATAAAAGTAATAACTGATAAAAAACACGATAAAGAAGTAAATATAACTTGAAAGAAGATAAAAAGTACCAGATTGTTTAACACTAATCACTAAAACACTTGCGTTCGACATCAATAAGACTCCATTATTCATACCTGGAGCCCAATTGATTGAAATTTGACAACGCGTTTAATAAAACAACCACCAAAGAAATACGTAAGTACAAAAGGAAAGAAACTCATCCGAAATCCGTAATTCATGAATCGGTGTATACCTACTACAGGATTATAGCCAGCCTAATTATCGAATTAATCTCAAATACCGTGATTAGGATACCTAAATCCGACGTATAAAAATGACGAAATTTTCACGTTCGTATTGATCGAACCCTCTGAACACAACAAATAGTGTACAACTAATGAGGACGTAGGTATATGACATGAATATTTTACTAGAGACGAAATACGTAATACAGAATCTTGTTCCCATAAACTGCGTTAATATTGACGTATGCAAATCTGAACACAAGTAACCCAATGACATGTCTACTGATGCTTCTAAGTTATGTACTGGAAAAATCACTTAGTGTATTTATAATTATTTACTGAACACTGTCGATATAACGTTTTCTTTATATCAATTTTCCAGTTTCGCTTTTTGTTAATTTGATAAGATATGATACAAGTTTCATCTAGCTCCGCGGATAATGCTTCCCTTGATTATACTGTTATTCTAGATATAATAGCATATAAATATTAAAATTGTATTGTTTTAGTGGCAATAAATTTTATTCAGTTAAAATTGTATTTTTTTTTGTGGCAATAAATTTTATTGCAACTCTGTTAGCAAAAATCTGCAAATGGGTTGACAAAAATCAAATCATACCTAATACCATACCATAGATTGGTAGATAAGTGTAGTACTTCCACGTCTCACTAGTAACATGTGCCATGTAAAAGGCGGTAAGACTTTGTGCTACTGGTTAGAAAGACACAGGAAATCTAGCAAATCGAAACAAATTTTATATAGATCATACAACATCGATAGGAGTACGCAAATTCATACCTAGTACAATGATTCGTCGTCAGGTCGTAACTGCGATCACGGGAGAAACTATTGAGCCGATAATAATAGATAAGTTGGTGTAACTCTCGTCTTATTCATTTAATTATGCATATACGGTAATACGTCTCGACACATGACACTAATAACTAATTCACACATCGTGTATCCTTTAAATGCAAAGTAAGTAAGTTTCGTAATGACGTGCTTCATTTCATAAGAGCTGATAAATTGATTACTAAGTTCTATAGGACTTCAGCGACATACAAAATTATGAACATTAGGAGCCGTGAATTAAGACCATGCGCACTTAAACATGATGACTGACACAAAAATATTATTAAAAATTTCAATGTAAAAAACGATGTACATTAATAGGTAGCTTAAAAAATGTTCTAAAGAAAACACGTAGCAATCAGATTGAGGCAAATTCATGTTGGGGACCATCAGTAAATAATATGAATTAATTACAATACAGGACCTCGTATTCTCATCCTTACAAAAGATCCGTGTGCTACAGTGGAATGATAGAAAATGTAGATGATGATGAAATATTTCGATCACCTTAAAATTTATTTACATAAAAATCTTAATTAAGTATAACACATTTCCATATGGTGACTACTGAATCTAAAACATGAAACACGAATATCACAATATTTGAAAATAAATTTCAAGTAAAAGATCAATATAATGATAAAGCAAGAAATTATAAATAACAAGACGACGTATTCCAATCACACGACGAACACTATAATGACTAAGAAAATGCAAACGTAGAAATATCCATAAAGCAATATAAAGCAACAGTGTTATTGATCAGTTCGACGAAGATTGGGTAAAGAATATTATTCGTGGAATCAAGAAACTCAAATTATGAACGGAAAGAAATCACAACAGAGAACGTACAAATAAAATGATAAGAGTGGCTTACCCAAAAGAAATTGACCAAAAAGTTAATCAGAGCACAATATAACTAGGGTAAAATGTTTTTGTATACCTAGGTCTTATAACCATTTTATATCTTAACATTTGTTTACTCAAATAACATTAACAAGTTTAAAGAGCTCTGGGTAGAAAACTAGATAAGAAAGTAGGCCCAGTCTAAATAAAATTATTTCTGGGAAAAACTTCTCATATCCATACTTTCGACTAGCAAATACGCGGAGAAACCAATAATTTCATTATAATAATACAAGTCCTCATGAGTCTCAAACTACTTATTTCATTATATGTACTTCAGAACACAAACCCTTTAGCGTCGTATCTATTGGAATATAGGAGAAGCTTGAAAAAGTAGATTTGTACTTAACATTAAAATTTATTTGACAAACAGTTTAAATAAGACTTTTAGAAGATTTAATACTTATAGTTAAAATATGCATTCATAGTTAAATGCTTACAGTTTAATTGAAAGTAATTAAAACACCACCTGAGACAATAAAAACGAGGGCAGGATATTTAATAAATTGTTAGCACTTTTTTTGTATACAATTGTATTCTGTTTTTAAGAGTACAGTCTTTAAATTTCATTACATACATACATATCCTGACTGGCGTGACCAGGTCCCTTACGGGGTAGGCAGCTAATATAATATTTAAATTTCATTCTCCCAGTACCTATATTTATTATGACAGTCAATCACTGTTAAATTATTAAGTTGTGACCATTATCTGTCTCTGTGACAACTGTCATATCTCCTTAAATTAACGTTTTAGCGTCCATCTAAATGATAATTTCATTAATTAATTCTGCCATTAAGTGTCCGTGGCTTTGTTTCTCTTGTGCCAATATGTATACCACAAACATGTAATAAAGTTCAGTGCGGAATAGTCGAGTACTAAGCATTATTACCTAGTGTTGTTGTGTAAATACAGATCAACTTGAGAACCTTATTCCGTCCGTCCTTATTAAATCCGCTCAGAGAATATATGTAAATAGGAATGAAAAATAAATTATATCTTGGAACAACCCAAACGATAATGTTTATAAAATGTGTTAATACAATACTTTTTATATTTGCTCTATTTGTATGTCCGAACGTTACTTAAGTATCTAGTAGTTGATTTAGGATTGTGTCTAAAGTAATGTTCTTTTTTCACAGCAATATTAACTTTACGACAATGTGGACGTGAATGTATCATGTGTTGCTTGGTGTATATAGAACTAGCATACTAATTCGAACATCCTTTAATGTGGATAGTGGCCTAATATTTTTAATCAACGAATGACAGCTCGGTCGCCCAGTTGGCAACACTAACGCCTAGATGGGAGCACTATCGTCCTTCATAAGGTATTGTTGACAGTAATAATATAACTGTTTCCAGGGCTTACATTATAAACGAAAACATACTCACTGATGTTAAACAACCAAGACAGAATGAGCTTGCTAACCGCCAAACAGTAAGTAACAAATCTATATAACTAACCGATGAATATTTTACTGTAACGAAGTACCGTGTATCTACCAGTTGTGTAAATATTAAAATATGCAGATGGCAACATTACTATGGAATTCCTTTCTATCCGTCCGCTCTCAAACTTGGACGTACTCGCACACTAAACAATACGATAAATCTTCGTTTATTCATGTATTGCTAGATGCCTGGGAAATCGGTTTTAATAATAATACTGGTTGGTGATTTTGATTTCAGTTTTCCGCTTCGACGGTAGAAGATTCTAATCCTGACACGCCTCTCTAATTTACAAACTTCGTTCATTTTTAAGGTAAGAAAATACTAAACGTTTTTTAAGGCTCATGTTTGCCGAACATTATACACCATGCCCTTAGTCTGCGTCATTCTGAGATCACTATACAAAAGCAAAAAGAAAAGAATTATAAATGGTATAAAGTATTAAGTTGATGTGGCAAAAATTGCAATAGCGTATAGTTTTAAAATATCGACGGTCTTTTTCGAGGCGGTCGAGACGGTCGAGTGGTTGCAAGGGCGACTGTTGATCTAGAGTTCCTGGGTTGAAATTTCAGGTTGGGTACTAATTGATTTTTCTAACTAGAACTCCTAGTTAAAATTTCTAGTAGTGGTTTGGATTCGTGCCTGACAATAGGTACCCCCACTATCCCATAGTGGAACGTAAACGTGGGAGTGTTCTATACTCCTCTGCCTGCCTTTTCTGTGATTATAGTCTTGATGTTACGTTATAACATTTTTACATACATTTTTAAATGAATTAACATTTCTAAATGATACTAAATGGTTACTATAAGCTATAGACGCTGCATCCGTTAACAAAAAAAAACGCTGTTAAAGATCAGGAACCGACGCGATAGAACTACATAGATTAATTAAAACTGTTCTTTCCACGTTAATCCGTTAAATCTATGTCGAACGGCATAAAAATACATGTGGAATACGGAATAAAAATACGCGGCATGACGCGTTCTGCCTAGATACAGCTAAATGCACTGACTGCCTATGGGCAGCAGCGTAGTCGGTGCGAGAAGCCGTGCTCTGCAATCCCCAACCCGCATGCCCAGCGTGGGGATTATGGGCATAACCCCTCAGGCCTATGTCCTGCAGTAGACTGCAATAGACTGATGATGGTGTTGATTGCTACGTTTTCCTATAAAATTTGTTGCTACGGAACCAGAAAAAGCGTACAAGTCTCGACAGTAGCCGATTCAGTTATTGCGTGTCCATGACCCGATACTTGTTCAATCGTTTTTGCTAAACTAAATCCTATTTGAGGTTGAAAACAAGCCAAAAGCCCGAAAACACGTAGGCCATCTATATATAGTCTTTTGATTCAACTACAACATTTGTATACTAATATAAACAATATTGGACTATTCCGTATGTATAACTCCGTTTCAAGAATTTTTTAAGTGTCATACCTTTAAACAGTAATTCCCCGACCTTTATTCTTTAGTACGGTGATTATTAATCATGGTCGTACCATTGTACTTTGTTAATACATTTTACATACACGAATATACCTTATTTGTTATTTGTATACCTAATGTTTAAGTTTCCCGACCCTTTTGTCTTTCCACTACTGGACACGGGTCTCGTCTCAAAATGAAAGGCCATAGTCTGCCACGCTGGCTAAGTGCGGGTTGGGCAGACTTCACACGCCTTAAAAAACTTTTTTGAAGTGGAAACTTTTTTAGGCGCGTGGAGCACTTTTTGGGCGAATAAAAATCATGGAACTCGCGTCATCGTCACCGAAAGTTTTCTATGAGCTATATATACTATGTATACTTATATGTACATAGATATGCCTCCGTGCATTATGAAGTTTAAATTGGTCATTAACATTTCTTTAGAAACCTAAAATAATTCAATAATAATAATCTAATAGCTCGATGATACGATTCACAAGTTACATAGGCACTCCTATCGGCAGTCCCCAAAGACTGCCCCGTTTAATTACATTTTTTGTTTGAGTAACATATATATGTGGAAACTTTAGGGGTAATAAGCTTTGTCGTTAAATGACGTCACATGTCTAGAGTCAACTCGTAAAGTAAAATGGTTAGCGCTCGCAAGATCTAACGTACCTTTTAATTTATTAAACCCCCGCGGACCCCTTTCTATTCTGAGAGGGAGACTTACTAATACCGTAACGATAAAAGTGATGATAATGGTGATGATTTTGTTAATGATGATGTTGATGATAATGATGATGTTAATGATAATTAAATGATGTTGTTGATGATGGTGGACGACTGGTACTGTCCACTCATTCAAACGTATGGAAAGGCAAATAATTTTCTCATTTTTACCTATTCGTAACATTTCAACTGCTGAGCATTGTCTGCCTCGCTTCTAAAATCCCCAAAACTTCCTCGTAAGAAACTGTAAGTATATTAAGATTGAGTTATATCGGAGTTATATAGTTCACGTTCGTTGTAGGACGTAAAGCTAACTAGAGGACCGTGGAAGTGTACTGCACTCTCTGCCTAGCTCTTCGAAGATTACAGGCGCGATGTGCGTTTGAGACTTATGGGCTATTTAATGCGTACGGCTTCGATTACAAATGAATGTTTGAATGATATATGTACATATATTTGAACCTATACTTTTCTTCCATGTATTTCAATGTCATCGGAACTATGTATGTTTTAAGTGATAAATAGTAAACGAGTGGTCAACGGTCACAGATTGAGGTTACCGGCCGCACACCTGCAACCTCGAATAGGACTGTAGGAGTAGGACTGCTAGTGTTAGTAAGTTAATAAGATCTTTATTTATAGTATGCTAAGCTGGGAACACTATGCTATCATTAACTAATTGTTTTTCAAGTATCATGTAGAGATCACTAAACCATTGGATATTGATATCGTTTTGTTAGGAGTTTTAAGCTTTTCTATAACATACCAATGTCGTATAAAGGTTAGTATATAAATAAATGGCCTTTAAGTTAATGTCAATTAGATAAACTCCAATAAGTCAGAGGTCATCTTTTTCTGTAACCCACTAGCTGGTATCAGCCTGTATCATCACGCCTCTAATACGCGAAGACGTGGGCAAAGGAGTGTAGTACAGGCCCGCGTTTTACTATCACGATTACGTCTCACTATGGAATAGAGGTAAAGTTACTGCGAGATACCGGGCGCAAATCCAGACTCCGAGACACCACTAGAAACTTCAAGTCAGAAAACACCAGTAGCGCCCGATCCGAGTATCGAACCCAGGACCTGTGGATCTGCAGTCGCGACTGCTACTCTATTAATGAGACAGTCGTTAGGTACATTAAGTGCCCGATGCATGGCAATAGGCTCACCACCTATTCCATAGTGGGACGTAAACGTAACCGGTGAAACGTGGGAG
>DVPG01000082.1:0-12938 GCA_018239085.1 Yanguna spatiosa spatiosa
ATACGGACACGTTTTTCTCCTTTAGTAAAGAAATTCTAAAAATGTATTCAAGTATCGTAAAGGTATTTTTCGAAAAATTTGATGCTATAAAACTCAATGGTTTGGGCTATATGTTAGGCAGCCAGTCAGGCAATAAGTCGGTTTCTGCTTATATATAAATATTAGGTCACATTGACAAGTTCCCCAAAGGTCATATTGAGATAATTGAGTTTGGAAAACTTCGATGAGCTGTAAGATGTTCTTTACTTGTTTGAAATTTAACTACCTTCTTAATAGAATAGTAACAAGAAGGATATCCAAAAGAATTTATAATTTTTGTTTTTACTTTCCGAACTTTAATTTGTCCAACATGAAACGTAGGTTCTCAAGTTGTTTTGTTATTCTAAGAATTTTTATACGATCAAAATATGCTTGCCTTTGATGTTGGATCATGATAAACGTAATGTATTGCGTGTATTTCTTCGAAGTGGTGGGCAGAGGAGTGAAGTAAACTCCTACGTTTCAATAGTAACGTTTACGTCCCACCGAGGAATAGACGGTGAACCAATTGCCATACATCAGACACAAATTCATACTATATGCTAGTGCTAGAAATTTGGGTTAGATTAAAACAACAGTACCCGTTCTGGAGAACGAATCCAGGACCTCTTGATTACGCTTCCACGCATTCGACCAACGAGGCAGATTAATTTATTTGAAATTGTCCCCATATACCTACGATTAAATAATCCTTGAAGCGTACTATAAAATCTTTAATAAAACCAGCAAGTAACCAATGGATCAATCATTCAGATTTTCCAGCAACATAAAATAAAAATAATTACCAATTAGTAACATAAGAAACATTATCAATTAACGTGTTAATTATTAAATAATACAACGATAAAGGCAATAATTTGTGGCGTTATTAAGTATTAAAGTGTTAATAATAAAGTTATATACGTATAAGTGTTTGCAAGTGATCAAAGTTGTTCGTCAATTACTAAAGTCTGTGATCTCGTGTCAGTGGCCTATGCGTGTGTTCCGAAAGTTCGCGAAGTGTTAATGTGTCTTAAGCGTGCCATACGAGAGTGAAGGACGTTTATCGAATTTCCAAAATGGCGTTCGCAGCGGCGCGTATGATCCTGAAGGATAAGAGGAGGAAAGCGTCGAAAGAAGACTTCAGGGATCCGAGAAACAGAAGCAAGGTATACTTCTTTTTCAGTCAGAACTTTTCAGATATTAAAAATCTGTTTCGATGACCATACTTATGGTTTATATAAAAAGATAAAGGTTATTTTAAAAGAACTATTTGGTACAGCTGATTTGAACACCGCAGAAAAAGTTTGCTTCTACAAAAACAAATCTCAAGTTTAATTCTCAATACTTATAGCTTATGTAATTGAAGGAGATATAGGGCTATTTTAAAAGAAGTATTTTGTACAGCTGATTTGAACACCGCAGAAAGTTTGCTTCTATAAAAAAAAATCTCAATTGTTATGTAATATCTAAATTTTATCCAATCGCACAGGTGCAAGGTTTAAATGATAAGTAGGTAAATGATTTTCAAGGCGCCGTTTGGATATTAAATAGGATCAGTGATGACTGGCCCACTTAAAGGCTTTGACACACGCGTTTGCAAGTTTGGTAATTGAATGGATGAATTTGTTTAATATAAGTTAAGAGAATATTTGTTCCATGAAGTTCAGTTTTATAACGCATAAGACATAGAGATGTGTTATTATTTAACTCGTATGATAGAGTCCACTAAGTTAGATAATGGAGACCAAATAAAAGTTGTCATTCGTTAATTTTTTTTAATCAAGTCTCAAAAACGTTTTCACTGTTAATATTTTAATTGTAGTTTGTATAAAATTTTTTCGTTTTACTTATATACATAGTTTACATTTGTTATGTACTTTTTAATTGGCAGTCTCTACTCTAATGAGAGTACATTAGGAAATCCGACCACTGAAATACTAGAATATTCTAAACATATCCGAAGATAATTTTCAATCCAGACACAGGCTAAGTACTTGTGCTCATTTCGCAAATACACATTGGGGGTCGAAATTGAGTCCAGAAAACCTGGTGTCCCAGTTAGTTTCACTAAACAGTTGTCCAACAGGCCTGTCAATGTTTGTCATCTGAAGACTCAATAGAAAGTAATTGTCCTATTACTGATTTCTACTATCAAAGTTGTCCTTGACAGATTATTTGTGATGTGAAAGTTAATAACTAGGGGAGGTTAGCAGAGGACTGAGATAGGCTGATGATGATGATGATGAAGTTAGTAAAAGTCAGAAGCGCTTCAAAAACGTGTTTTTTACGTCATCATTAACCCTTCTTCGTACTGAAACGGGTCTCCTTTCGCTACGAAAAGGGTTAGCATCGTATACGTACAATTATAATAATAAAACTATTTTTCCCAATTTGACATTGGCCATGTTATTGACATGCTGATGAGAGAATAAGGAGACGATGAAAAAGTTTCATTATCGCTTTCCGAATGAATTATTTATAGATCAGAATTGAGCGAAAGCTTTTTGTGGGGATTTTGGAACGAATCTTGGATACAGAGTAGATTTGTACAGAGTATGAGTCGGTGTATAATGGTTTGTATATTATAGTTGGTCTATGTTTCAAAATAATCGGTTTTGAAATAAAATATAAATAAAGCTCATGGAAATAAAAAGGAACACATTTTTTGTTCCCAGAATGGAGACTTTGTAAGTGGAGACCCACTTATATTATGAATGAAAGAGGATGAGTGATCATTTTTCCCTTCTCATCTAGCTCATCAATCGTTAATGATTCCGCTATAGGACCCAAGTTCTCCTCTTCCTCTCTTCCAATGAGAAGAGTTATGTCCCTAGTTTACTATGCTGTCAATGTGTGAGTTTAGTGCGATGTTGACTCTGCATGCCTCTGAAAATACATACTATGAAGAATTCTCATTCGTCCACCTATTTTTATGTTTTCTTCATCGTTAATGCGAGTGATTATCAAGATCTTCGATATCGGTGAAATTCTTACATGCAAATTAATCAGTGCTAATGTATCTGCATATCAGTATTTGGAATTAGCGCAATATGCGTGTACCTTTTTAGCCACCATTTTGGTTTTTACCTCTTTCTTATTTACATCGTCTTCTACACTGTTCAATCATATTGCCCATTGGTTTTCTTCGCCGCTTATTGCCGTTCGGAATCTTTGCCGTCATCCTTTTAATAGTACGATTTTAATGTGTCTTCGTAATATTAGCAAGCCATATAAAAAATATCATCATTATCAGGCCGTTTCTATTCAACGCCAGACATAGACCTCTCCAACAGCACACCACTGAGCTAGATCTTCAGCTCTTCGCATCCAACCGCTGCCAGCCACTTTGCTGACATACTTACTCCACCTGGCTTCCAATGCCATGTTTTGTAACTGTTACCGATATTATAAAACTTTATCGTCAATAATGTTTTCCCTGTGCTATCATAATATATACGTATGATGTTATGATTAAGGATAAATAGAAGGACAGAGCTTTGCTCGCGATAGATTATCTTTTATATACCTGTTTACAAATTTTCATGCTGGTATCATCCTTTAATATTGCTGTCCAAACACAAAAAACAATTGAGAACAAATTAATTTTCTAAAGCCACCCTTTTACCAAGTAACATGCGTTACTAAAACATACCCTTTTACCAAGTAACATACGTAACTAAAATTCACCCTTTTATGAAGCAAAACGCGTCAGTTAGCCAGAAGAGCTGGACTTTATGCGATATATATTATACCCATACATGTGTCATACATAATACGGATACGTGTTTTGTAAGTGTAATATCCCCGAGTGTAATAACACACGGCCCCTGACCGGCTGACCGGAAGTGCGGGCGTTGCTCGGAAATTGCCCCGCGTCGATACCTGTGCGGAGCTACATTCACATCAATACATATGAACGTTGCTTGAGTATCACAATGTTGTACTATGAAATTGTCTGCACATTGCAAAGTAATAATAATAATAACATAATTTTCATTAGTATAGTGACAAAATATGACACGGCGAGTTCGGTGACAACATTTATATGATTTTAAACAGAATTTAAATATATCCTACTCAAAATCATCCGACTTTTTAACATAACAATAATTATCCTTACTTCTCGACGCCTTTAGTGTCAAAATAAGTTGCCATTCTTAAAGCAAATGAGTTACCTACCATTCTGAAGCACCTCAGCTTTTATAAATACACATTCATTCTACGCTCAAACCTCAGAAACAGAACATAACGCCTCTTCTAGCCAAACAATACCCCACTTCTATCGTCACTTCTTGTATCAAAACAAGTTACCATTTTCAAAGCAACTCAGATATCTTCTCCTCAAAAGTGTGACTGCTTTTAAACACACTTCTATGCTATGCTAACACCTCACGAAAAGAACGCTTGTAGCTTCTATGAAAACAATAATTACGTTGCTGCCTATTTTCTATAGTGAATGTATAGAAGACTAGACATAGGGCTGTCACGTGTAGTAGATGTGCATTTCGCTACATGCATCTAGATAGATTCAATTAGTAAAACCTATCATCATGATGATTACGTTAATGAGGAAGGAGCGTACTTTTTTATGGTATCAGAATGATGCTCATGTGTACGTATATTTATTTCTTCAGTCTTTTATACATTTTGGGAACTAAGTGCTGACAGAAAATTCTCACGGGAAAGCTGTACTTGTGGTTACCTCTGGGGATCATGACTCCTAGGTTAAACTATGCTTATGATCTTTTCATTAAACACCGTTTATGTGCCACTTGCTTATATACGAGAAACGTAACATCAAGCCTGTAATCGCCGAAGAGGTAGGCAGAGGAGTGTAGTACACTCTCACTTTTCACCAGTTACGTTTACGTCCCATTATGGAATAGGTGGTGAGTCTATTGCCATATACCTCGCACAAATCCAGACTTCAGAGACACTACTAGAAAATTTAAATTATAAAAATCTAATAGTAACCGACCCAGGAACTCTCGATCCGCAGTTATGCTTGCAATCAACAGCAACACCAACACCAACACCAACACCAACACCAACACCAACACCAACACCAACACCAACACCAACACCAACACCAACACTAACGAGGCAGTTTTATTTTATTACTCTTACTTATATACGAGAAGATTTAGATAATAACAACGAGTCAGGGCCTGAATGTCGTTGCAGAATGAGAGAATTCTCTAGAATTAATTAATATTCATACGTACAAGGTTACGATGAGAACCAAGCTGCACTTCACCTGCATTTCACTCTCCAATAAATAGGAATGCATTTCAGTACCATGTTGGTTACCTCGCCCCGCGCCTGCTGCTTCCCCCTCTCCGTGGATACTAATCACGTACTCGTATACAGATCTGGAATGGTTAGTTTTCAGGACTATTTGGCCCTCCAATATGATGACTAATTGTGAGGTTCTGATCATAAGTTTTAAAAGACATTTAGGTCTAAGGTGATTTACATCTTTTTCATTTTAAAAATATAATGTACGAAGACAATTATATATGTTTTAATGTCCATATTTTCCGTTAATTTTTGTGATTTGCATAAATATTTCTTATGGCTGAGTGTAAAATTATCTTTGCAATAACAAGTACGGATTTCAGAAAATATGCTCGAATATGTATATTTTTCAACTGTCTGGTTGCCATGGTTTTATATCTGGTTTCAAAAGTACAGGTCCTGCCTGCTATTGTGAAGCGCTCATTGTTTGGTTGTGGTTTCAAATCGCAATTGATTTATGAGGTTAACCTGCGCCTAGTGCGGCTGATACCCTTGGATGAGTAGCCGCAATGACTTGCTTGTTATAGCTAGGCAACAAGCGTTAAAACTCGAAGCCTTATACAAGGCTTAAAAGCATCTGACGGGGGAGTTGGCTATTAACATCTATCTTTGCCAATCCGTACTAAAGTAGCGTGATCCTGAATGTTCCCCGCTTCCCTATATTACGCCACAAACCCCTGCCCAGGAGCCGGACTTTTAAATTGTTGCGGTCAACTTCTGCCTATTGGCATTAAATGATCGTATGTTAATATTACTTTTATAACATATCTTGTTATTCATTTAATCACGATGTTCCGTAGCTACGTCCTATTTTCAACCATTGATTGGAACAAGAAGTCGGTTGAAATCACCATTTTTACAAGCTTTATAATTTTTTTTACGACACTCCTATTTGGCATGGCGTGGTTCCAACTTCCATTGAGAGTTGTCGATGTGCAGATTAACATTCTGCCGTTTGCCAAGGGACGCGATAGATTTAAACCGATCTATCAGATTTATTTAGCCGTATTTGCGGGCGCAAGATTAATACTCATATGTCAGTGGTGGGTGTTTTATAGGCATACCAGATGATATTCCTCGATTCTCTTCGACACTTCTTGGATCTTCGTAAAATTATGCTACGTATTGGTATGAAAATCATGTTTGAATTGATGCGTTCGTTGTTATGCTCATACATGATGGGTTTTTTATATGTATTGTAACATAATTATAGGCTTAGTTTTACTATGACCTGATATTAGTGGTGACCAAGTAGCTTAGGACGTAGCACGCTTGCTCAGAAAAGATTAGCATTATTTAAGCGTAATAATTCTTCCTAAGTTTTAACTCACGAAGAACGAGGTTTGCATTTATTATCAGTGAAAATAATGTGCTTGAATTACTTTGCGTGGGATCGAGCTGTATTAACTTAGGGTAGGATTTAAGTCTTATCAGACATTGACTGAAAATGTCCACGACATGTCTCATACTAAATCATAGGCAGGGATTATTGAAATGTAAGCTTCAACGAATATGTTTAATATTTTTTATTAAGGATTTTCATCTTACCACTAGTTAGATTCTAGTTTTCTTTAAGTAAAAGACAGTAAACAGAAGTGAACAATTAGTTCTTGTCATTTTTAAAGAATACCTTCAAGTGGTGCCGCCATGTTCGTCGACGACATTCGCATTTGGATTTTCATTGACCCCCTTTTTAATAAGAAATTTGTGGTTTTTATTGACCGTGGTGAAGTATAAAACGTCGATTTGGAATAGATTTAGAGGAAAGGCATTATTATTAGCTCATAAATTTGGCACGAATTGGATTATGCCTAACGTCCGATTTTCTCTAAAACTTGGCACGCAGTTTATTTTCTAACGCTAAATTCGGTCTTAATAGCCTTTGCATGTTAATGAAATGGATAGGTATTGGAGTAGTTGGAATTTACATAGAATTTCGTACGCGATTTTCTCTCAAAGTGTAACCAGAATGCGTTACAGGAAATGTATTCAAGTGTCAATGAATCATTTGTGCAAGGCTGATCAGTCAGTTGATCTTCATTGTTTCCCAAAAACCACCTATGGTCACCCATAGATGAATGCTCATAATATTTTTCATTTTTAAGCTCCATGGGTTAGCTAGCCCGCCTGCTATCATCATAATAGCTATTACTTTTTTATTTCATACCAGTTTAATATTGAAAGACACCAAAATAATAATGGAGGAATGCGGAATTACTCTCTCAAAAAAATATCCGTCGTATACGATGCGCGTAAGTTTATTTTGAATGTTATAGAACCGTAGAGGAATTCGGAGTATTATTGCAACTACGAATGCTTGGATAAAAAGATACAAATTATTTACATGGAACAAATATTCTTACACTTATATACATATCTATTAACAAGAATAAGCATATATTATTACAATATTTTACACACAGATACATAAGGTATGTGCGGGTACAACGTGAGGAATTATTGTATACTTTATAATTAATTTACGTATACTATAGCAAACTTGGCTTGTGCACTGCTGTGCAATTATTTATTTTGTAATATGATTTGCTTGTACCATTACCTATTGTTTTAAATAAAAGAAACTTTCTTGTGAAGTTTGATTAAAATGATTGAAATAACATCATTCGAAGCAATTTCTGTTATTAAAAGCTTGAATAATGTAATGTATTAGTCAAATCTCGTAATATAAAGCTTGGAATACACGTTATTTTTCCGTGATCTGATAGCGTCTTATATTTCAGCCTGTTCGATTTGTCTCGATATAGCTCTATACCTGGATTTGATTATGGACTAATATTCTAAAAAAGCTAATACTCTCATCTGGTTTGTTATATGAAATAAATAATATCTGTTTTTGTTTTATATTTTAAAATACTCGTAATTTGATTTGAATAAACTCGTTGTTCCCAAAAAACCTTTTTGTTTTGCCTTTAGATTTTAAGGGAAATTTAGAATATCGGCATCGTTTTTACATCACTTAAGATGAAGGTAAACTAAACACACTATAATACTACAAATAAGTTAATATTCGACTTTATTAGCAGCTAAGTATAATTATTAATATACTGTATGTGTTTATATAACATTTTGTAATCGAAAAATATTTGTGTTTCAAATGTATATATGACAATATTACCATGAAGACCTATTTGTGCATAACTAATAATTTAATAGTGTTTTAATTTATAATATTTATCCTAAGTGTTTTGCAGGTAACGTGAACGACGTACGATTAAAAAAAATGACGCCCAACAACGACAAACGAAAACCTTTAACGCCACATTTGCGCACTGACATCAGCCGTTAAGTGTTCAATGTAATGCAGATACTGTATTTGTTGTAAATAATCGGTGTCGCTGATTGTCTTGGCAAATGCTTTGAATGTTCTGACTGCTTTTATGTAAGTGACTGTACTGAGTTCTCGATGCTACTCCGCTCATTTTTGTGATACTTGTCAAAATACGGCTGACATGGTCATAAGGTGATTAATAGTTAATTTTTTTTTAAGAAAACTGTTTTATAAAAGTACACTTCAATTAAGTCTTGCAATCATAATTTTTGGATTCTCTCATGACAGCTTAGTTCAAATACATCGCACTTATCGGTGTAGAAAATGTAAGTAGTTTATCTTTTCAATCAATGATATTATTTATGTGTTTCTCTTAAAGATTCTATTAGTACATAAATATCACTTTTACCACATTTAATATACAACTAATTAGCTTGCTAGTCTTTTTAGATTTCTTTGATCACAAATCTATCTTCTCTTGCATATCGTGGAACTTTTCTTTTAAATAACTTTATACATGAATTTTCGTAAATTTATGAGTCTTCAACTAAATCTGGCTGTGAGATAATTACATATTAATCGTCTTATGACTTCGTTTTATTCAGTGATATAAATATATAAATAATGATATGAATATTTTTCATGTAATATATTCTTCCTACATATAGTTCGGTAAGAAGTAGCTACGAGAATAGCCGTGCATAAATACCCTATGACACTTCTATGAAAGCAGTTCAAGGACTCTTTACAATTTATAAACGAAATCCGAAAGAAATTGAAAAATTTATTACAATATCAAATTTGAAACTTAAAGTAGCTAATTCGTAAATTGTATCCATTCTAACATAAGCAATTGTAAAGAGCCCCTTGTGTTCGTTGCAAACTCTATCCAGCTTTTCTCTGGCGATACAACTGGAGACTAATACACTGTTTTCCAAAACTCTATTTATTTACACAATGAAAATGCTTGCATAATTGGATTATCTGTTCTTTGTTTTTGGAGTAGCATTTGAAATAACTGTTAATTGTTCAAATTTTGCTTTATTATCTGTAATATTATTTACATTATTGTTAACGGTTTCGAGTGCCGCTCCAACTAAATGTGCATATAACATTTATATTACTGTTCTATGTGTACCAGACCAATAAGGTTAGATATGCTGCACGATTTCTTCTTCTTTCCTGACTGCTGGGCACGTTTCTGCACAATGATTTCCGTTTAGAGTGATGTGGTCACCAACAATTCCTTTCGACATATTATTTTTATCAGCACCCACCACATAGGATTTTAAGTATTTTAAAATCAGAATTTGAGTACACAAATTACCACTTATTGATTTTTCTTAGGTTATTCTGCATTTTAGCAAAATATTTATAAATTAATATCCACGCTCCAAAATGCTTACACTTATAACATTTAAGATTTATATTTTATACATTAAAAGGAATCTATAGAGAAGATAAACTGAAATTCATCAAAGAAATTTGATTAAAATGATAAAACCTTTTTGGAACCGTTTGTAGCAGAATATAATTGAATTTTACGCTGTCGTTGCGATATTGTAAAACGGATAATGAAATTTCGTCGCCGACGTTGCCACAAGCGCTTAATATTCTTTGTTGAGAAGATCACTTACGTCTCATCTTGGTTAAGGCCCATGACTCAATACTACTGGGCTATTTCTCATATATCAGACATGCCTCGAACACATGGCCTAGTTCAAGTCAGTAGTGTTACGTCACATCTTACACGGAGCCAATCATGACCAACTGGAATTGTAAATTAGCCTAATGAGGTGTCGACGACATTGTGTGGTTTGAAATTAGATTCGCAATGCTAAGAAAATGGGTAACTGAGTCAGTACTAAATAATCGAAGATAACTGTGATTATGTCACGTTGACCATTGAAAGTTTTGGGTATACAGATAATGATCAAGTCAATTAGACGATGCAAAAATGTAATTATAAAAATATATTAGTTATGACCAAATTTAGTTAATTAGTTATGGGTAATTTTAGTTATTCAGTTATGGTCAAAGTTATTATATTAACAAATCATGGTTAACATATTACCAATTATTTTCATGATAATTATTGATCCTTAGGATTATTTATTATCTTATTCTTTTAATAACTCTTATCTAAAGTTACTATTACTATCAATCTCATTCAAATTAAGCAATGAATAGAGATGGCAATGAGATTCTGACAACTACATTTATTCGATAAATTGTTATACTGTATCTTAATAATACATTAGTCCAAGTTCTTGGTGAAATTCATTTTTAACTAGGTACAAAATTGCAGTTCGCCTCGATCAGATCATACGGGCTATCAAATACTCGTATTCTCCGTGAAATTTCTCATTCTCACGAAAGATCCCTATCCTGACTTTAAATTTTATATGGCGAGAAAAGAGCTAAAATAGCACTTTGAGAAAACGGTTCCTCATTTTGAGTCTTTAAGTTGGGCGTTAAATTTTACGGCCATCTCCCAGGCTGTAAACTGTGAGTTTTATTGAATAACTTTATTAAGAAACTCAGCGGAGTTACCAATATGTGTAACCGTGATTTTAATGATCTCATGTAATGTCACATAGACAGTGAATTCTATAGATACTGTAGTAAAAGTGACGTAGGCCTTGTGAACGACGGTTATCGATCTATTCCATTTTGAAATGGTGTAAACGAATCGCCTTTTAAATTGGACTGGGATCAAAAAGCAATTCCTTGCACGGGGCTAAAACAAGTTAGAAATACTAACATAATAGCGAAGCAAGTTTTATTATTTTAATGGAATGTTAGACAGGAATTGTGACCATATCACTTCTAAACACTTAAACAGCATGTCAATCTTCTTGGTCGTTGATACAATGCTGAGTGTGCTTGGTGTATAGGAACGAATGTTTCTTCTTGCAGGCCCGGAGCGCTAGCACCAGTAGCTTTAGGAGTGTAAGTCAGGTAATGACAGTCAGTATTGACGCTTTATCACGCCTGAACATTATCGATCGTTTGATTTGGTTGGTTGTTTTGGTCGGTGATGATTTTTGTGTTTATTTAAACTCGAAATAAAATACCAACACCTGCTACGACTGCTGCATTTATTAAAATAAAATGAGCAATCTGTACTTTTGCGATATTCGGGAAGTTAATTTGTAATTGTAACAGGTTACGTTGAGTAACAAGATTCTTGAATGAAACGTCGACCAAAAATCATTGCCAAATATTTTGTCACGAGTCATTTGCGTTTGGATGTAGTTTGTTTTAGCGTAGATGCCTCATTATCACCTGCTGTAGAGAGACAGTCAAGCGAAGGATGAAGGTAAGGTATGACTTAAGACAAGAACTGCCAGAAATATGAAAAGGGTACAAATGGGGACTATATAATTATAGTGAAAGTGTAAAAGAGGCATTTGGGGACGTCGAGCTTAATACTCAAAGTTATGATATAAAGTGAAAAGGGGTTACTTTACCTACATCGTGTAAACTGGATTAAAGCGTATGAATAAAATAATTAGAATTGTATTACAATATCATTCTTAATAATTAAGATCAAATGTACATACACTTGTAAAATGTAACTCAAAAGTATTTTCTGAATTTATTTTTTGTGGTATGACCTAATTTTAATACTTCTCATTTCTGTGCATTAAATCTCAGGTCGTTTGCCCAAACGTACGTGGTAATAAAATATATAAATGCGAAGGAGGATAAAATCAATAATTTCAAATGGATACTGAATATTTGCCAGTAAAATTTGTATAATTAATCGAAAATGTTCATCTCCGATTTGAGATGATAAAAATACTTATATATCTTCTCCACGTATAATGCGAAAAATTTAGATGATATACCATCAGTAATTGTATCTGTCAGGTATTGATCGTGGCCTATATATTCCCCTAAGCTATTGACCAACGAGATACATACAATTGGGATTGAACTCTCATGTTCAACTAGGCTGGAGTCGTGTTTACCAACAAACACTTTTCCATAAATGCAAGCCTTTCTGTGATATTAATATGAGCAAAATAGGTATACTAAATGTACTAAATATCGATAGACTAAATGTATAAAACTAAATGTATAAAATCCGTATATATTGTAATGTCTATTGCTCGTGGGAGATGGCAGTTACAGGAATTTTGCTGGCTTCGGTTCTGACTGAAATAAGTCATATATTAATATCAGATTATAGAATTGAAATAGTTGATTATTTTTGTTAGACATTTGTGACAAATTTCTCAGTTTAATAAAACAAATGTAACATCACGCCTTCAATCCCTGAAGAGGTAGGCAAAGGAGTGTAGTACACTCCCATGTTTCACAT
>DVPG01000083.1:0-12934 GCA_018239085.1 Yanguna spatiosa spatiosa
TACTAGAAAATCTAAATTAGAAAATTTTGTAGTGTTCGACTCGGGAATCGAACCCGGGACCTCCCGATCGGCAGTCGTACTTGCAACCAACACGACCAACGAGGCAGTCAAATTTTCTCTCAAAGTCTCTTATTGAGACACCCTTTATAAATACAAAAAACTTACTAGAAAACATAAAATTGTACTAGCCGGGAGACTAACAGGATAAGATGAAATAGAGCTCCGAGCTACTGCTAGTAAATTCGGAATAGACCCGGGAATCTAATCCAGAACCACTCACACAGCATTCGCGCTTGCACCTGCTCGACGAACGAGGCAGTCTATAATGAATACAAATATCCTAACTTCACTAATAACGTTAAGTAGATGTGAATGAACGAATTATAATTAGCTGGAACGAATGATACAAACATTTATGTAATTATGTTAAGTTATATTCCCCAACAGCGCGTGCGTGGGCATCGCGGCCGTGTTACGTAGACAGCTTCAACAATTGTTTAACCGTTATGCTGGAAGAATAACAATGCAATAACACTTACTGTATTTAAACGCCGCTTTTTTCTTTCTCTACCAACTCTACATATCTTTTTTCTTACTCTACCAACTCTACATATCTTTTTTCTTACTCTACCAACTCTACATACATTTTCGTGAGACAACTATTTCCACGCTAGTAATTATAATAACAACATGTTCATTACAAACAAGAAACAGTTAGAAATTCTGAAGTATTTATTATCTAAGCAGTAAGGTTTAAATTATATTGAAATGATACAATCATTCGATATGAACCCGCTTATTGTTCCGTTATTAAATACATATACCCTTTCAGAACTGATAAGGTTTGAGTCCATAGTAGATAGAGTTAAACAATATACTATACCAGAAAATACGCAAATAAGTATATAAGGTCAGAGATGCGTACCGGGATTTTAACCCGTAGCCCCCGGGAACGAAGGCTGAAATCTAGATCATTGGACTTTCAATGCTATTTATTACTGACCGCGATATATTACGATGAATCGGACATAACACTGAATGATAGGGCCATTAAAATGTTACATGTAATTATTTCAAAATACAACAGAGAACGTGCAACAAGGTTGATGAACGCGTCATTGAGCGATAAATTGAATATTCAACGTAAAAAAACATAAGCAACATAACTGATGCCTTTGCATAACAAAAATATGTCGGGCGGCAAATCTCTGTACCAAGTGCAGCGTTGGTTTTCCCGTTAGCAGCTGCAGCCCCTGAAATAAATAAACCCAGAATAATCTACAAATAACTTTGTAAAAGTTATAGACGGCTTTTATGTAGTGAATGTGAAAAAAACCTTCGTTTAAAACACGGCAGTTACCCTAAAACCGCAGTCTCTCGACAAGGAAGCTGTAACCAACTGTTTCCCGTATACGTTTCCTTACGAACTTAAACTCGAAAAGTCGGTTTTGATCACTTCACGATCGCGTAATGTAATTATTTCAGGTAGCCTTTATTAACTGTCATTTAATGAGAATTTGTAGTTCATGAAATATTGAGACATTGCAGAAATAAAAACGCATATCAGATATGTGGAACTATTGGGCCCAAGTGAACTAATTGTTGCGTCAAATATAATTTTGAAATGTTTAAACTTTATTTTATGTTAATTACGTGTCTACACTTCATGAACGCTGACATTATATAATAATAATAATATCCTTGGACAACTGTATACAAGGCCATAAATTTCCCAAACTGCGCAGTCTGGTATGGTAACCACACAGCTGATAAAGTACATATACATTTCGAAAAACATACGTAATATATTATATAAATAATTTTACGACGAGACAAATATTTGTCCTAGGTTGGTATTGAATTCACATCCCGTAGCTCAGCAGTCAGGGTCACTAACTACCGGACTCGTGCTAGCCATACATCCAAATTAAGGCTTTCATCATTCTTCATATCACTGAATGCGCTACAGGGCTTAAGGAATTAATAGCGTTGGTAAATGGTAGATTGTTTTAAAAAATTATCTCAATTTTAATCGTTATGGCAATTATTAGTCCTAATTATTAACCCTTTGTACTCGGAGATCATTTTCACATTTCCTTCCAACAACCCGATAATGATATATACATATATTTTATCATCAAAATTGTTGAATAACTTTTGTAATTTAATATAAATAAAAAGGATATTTTTTTCTTTCATGTTATCGCCCGTTTTATTGATTTATTATGCCCTGTCTCATCTTTTTCGTGCCAGCAATGTCTGCATTTCGAATTGCCGAAATAAATGCTCATGGTAGCAGTGTTGGTATTCCGAGTTGCCGGAATAGAACTTCATGCCAGTAGTGCTGGCTTTCCGAGTGCAAAGGGTTAATGTTAAATAAATCCCGGGTCGGGTACTATTGGATTTTTCTAATTAATAATTTTCTAGTAGTGATCCAGAGTCTGCATTTGTGCCTAGTGTATGGAAATTGGCTCACACCCTATTCCATGGCGTGCCATTAACATAACTGGTGATACGTGGAGACTACCACTACACTCCTCTGCCTACCTATTCAGGAATTGCAGGCGTAATATTTCGTAAATAAAGATTAGGACAGAGTTTTCCATCGCATATATGGAGTTTGTACAAGGTTGTGTTAATGCATCTTATAATGCTCTTAATCTAAGTGATGACAATCAATTAGTATCATCAATATTTTATTTCCCAAATACATATTAAAAAAAACATTTGTCAACCTCACCTGTCACAAGATCCCTCTTTATTGTGTGTCACACAATACGTCCACTTGAGTTGTTATGTGTGTAACGATCAAGGTGTAGGAGCCGCTCTGACGTAACGAGGCTTGCTCAACGCACGTAAAAATAAAGACGTGGCATTGACCACAGTTCAAAAGTCCGAAGGATAATCCCGAAAACTTCTTTTTTTAAACAAGTTTTTAATAAATGCGTTCTCTAATTTCAATGTAAGTTGTGATACGTGCACGTTTATAACTTTATTATAACTGTATAAAAGCGTAAAGTGAGACGAATCAGGTTATGTTCTTGACAGATGCTGAAATACATATATTTAGCGTCCATAGATAATTGCACATTTTTTGTTACATGTTGATGAGAACGAGATTTGGAACTAAGCAAACGTCAGTTATAAAGTAATCTAGCTTTGATTTATAGATAAAAGCAATAACATTATATTCAACATACACGTGTAATAAATTTTTTAATGATGTTAGAAGTCGCCCGGAAAATATTTTTACAAAATAATTTATGTTGGATGGATGGTACAGCTCCAAAACATATTTTTGATATTTTCATCTGTTTTTTTATTCCTGCTTCAATGAAAACTAACGCACCTATTTAAGTCTAGATTTAGAGTATACATTTTACAGCGGGAAAATTTCACATTTCCATGGCTAAAATATACGACTTTTTCCGACGACAAATTACATCTTAACCGGAACTTGCCTACCTCATTGGAGATTACAGACGTGATGTTACGTGCTACGTAGTATTCATATTAACGTCTGTGGCCGTTTGTCACTAAATATAGAAAGCAATTTTTTTAAAGTAATTTTGATCATAATAAAATATTAAAGCCAATTTTTTACTTTGTGACGGGTAACAAACTAAGTAATGTCGAATAAAACTTACAATAAATTTATCTCAAACTGCAATCAAGGTTTTATGGAAAAGCAACAAAAAAGCAATCGACAATAGAATTATTTTATAAGTGCACCTTATAAATTAATTTAACACAAGTTGCCTTTAAAATTAAAAATTAAAAACTTGCGTTCCTTCCACAATAACTCGACCTTCGTTGAAAGTCAAAACATTTATGACATCAACATTACATCGAGAACAAAACGTCAAAAAACAGAAAGAAAAAAACTATTTTTAGTATTTATAATATTTTAGGTAATCGGCTTGTCAGAATACAATCAAACATAATATCGATTAAATAATAACTACTTGGTCCCAACTAGTTCGCGATTATGCACGGTAAAAACTATTCGGTTAATATGAATTCAACAAAAAGCAACTTTGAATTTGACCTCGTTCTGTATATTTTTTTTACTTTTTGCGTTGCTGTTATTTGTTTACGCAAGTTCGATTATATTATTTTTCTTCCTGGCAGCAATAATTTTTCTGAATACTTCTTCACAAAATACATACGTTTAACTATGGAAGATAATTATATGGCGTTGGTCTGAACGCACTAACCGTACAATAGCACATATGAGTCCATCTGCATAGACGCCTGACGACTTCCAACAATAACATTTGAATATGCTTTGTTGTTCATGCACCGCTTTTGAGGTTATATAAAGGAAAGAGATAGTTAGACAACGGGCCGCGAATCGAACGGAGCACGGCTGAACATTAGATATGCATGGAAAAATACATCACGTGTTAGAGAGCAATAAATGTCGATAAACGATGAAAATGTGACGATCATAGTGGGAGTTTTAACGGTCTTCCTGTTCAAGAACAGTGGATACGATGTAACAGGATAACAGTAAATTATTTGTTGTGGTAAAGACTCGCATATGTTGTGTGTTCAATAACAACAAACTTTCAAACTCAGCTCCACACTACGTTTATATGACGTGGACGATATGGACTTATAAATAAGACAAATATACAAATAGTCATTCGGCAGAACGGTACTCGGAGATAACGAAACTGGGCACCATGAATATTAAAGTGACACCAAATATCGACAAATAAAAATAGTAAATGTTCATTTAACTCTGAAGAGCCGATCTCTTTTCAAATGTCGAATATAATTTAATTTTTTTATTTAATTTAAAAAGTTAGTCGAAAATACTTAATATTTAGTCTCAATTACCGAGGCTCATAGCACAGTTAATCTGCCTACACCAATACATTTCTTCTCAAAATATCACAAAAACGATTTCCACACGTTTGGGTAGTCCAATGTGTTGTAAACTTTTTTTATCTGTTTTTAAAACATATTCTGGGTTATTGAGTGATGCGTGCACCCGCTCGTCTTGGGCATAGGACTCGAAGTTACAGCTCAGTAACCATATTGCGATATTCGTTGTTATGTCAGCTGGTTAAAACTGGTAAAATAATTACACAGCTACTACCACTTTTTACATAAATAAACTACTATTAATATATTGCTTAAGTAGAATTTAGTTTTTCTCATGGTATGGCAATAGACTCACCTCCTATTCCATGATGGGACGTAAACGTAACTGACGAAACGTGGGAGTGTACTACACTCCTCTGCCTACTTCTTCGGGGATTACAGGCGTGCTGTATCTTTTTTTTAGTTTGTCATAAAATTGAAATAATTTCGTCTGATAACAAATTCCACGGGTCAAAGCCTTGTGGATTATTTAAGGAGGTATTTTCTGAGGGAATGTTCTCCTGCGAAAACTTTTTATAATACTAATCCTATATGGCCATGTATATATTCACAGACAAGTCAATTAGATGTAGGTAGTAGCGGTGTTTGGTTATGAAGCCGATACTGGACATTACCAGGATCGGCATCGAGACAATTCAATTTTTACTTTTTAATGGTTTCTTTTTTGAATGCCATTTATTTATTTATTATATCCGCTAGTGACTTTTTATTTTAATTATTCATATTGTTAGGCTAAAGATATTTGTCACTTGGTGGTCTCTAGCTACACTGTAAGGGACTTGGCGTGACGATATCATAATAATAATAATAATTACCGTTGTTAATATTATCGGACATAAGACTACAGTTATTAGCATGTTTGTCTAGCGTTTCTTGCAACTATAAATATTGCATACTTTCTTGATATAGATGTATAACAGAGAATATACATAGAATAGACTCAGGTTAACAAATAAAAATTTGTATTTTAATACAACAACACAGTCATTATAATCTTATCTATACAGTATAGAGATTTCAATTTTCATTTAAATAAAGGTGAGGTAATTAAATTGTATTTGTAAAAATAATAACTATTATTTATAAATAAATTATGCTTTTATGAAGAGTAAATGATGAATTGGTTTTTAAAATTGAGAAACACAACATGACTTTTCAAGTTTATCTTACTTAATAAATTTTTATACACCTCTCTATACATAATACAAAACAAATGATTTAATTCTCATAGAAAGAGCTATATATATAAATATTTCACTTTTACCTATTTCGACACCTCTCATCTATAATAATATCAGCAAGTAAGCACAATTCTTAGGTATTTATACATACAAATTTATATACATAAATATCACATGATAATTGGGAAAGCTTATTACTTTTAACTCACTACTCGTGGTCACCCTACGGCGCACGTAACGTCCTTATGCAATATAAGCAAATAAGGACACATGTACATCGTCTTTGACGGAAATCAATCCGATGTGCCGTCTACCTACCAAACGCCAAGTATTCCTCGACCAATGACCCGCCTTTGCCACTCATTACGACATATATATATGTATTTACACGCAGACACGCAATTATGAGTATACAAAACTATTTGCGGTTGTATGATTCAATATCACTTGCTGTAATGGAAAACATTGTGACGTCATAGAGGTCTCTGTAGTGCTCTCAAAGAAATATTTGACACTTTGTGCTCTCTGCCTACCCCGCAATGTACCTGGCATGACGATATAATAAAAATATTTTGCCATAGACGCGACATAACTATACAAAAGTATTAAGGTTTATTGTCAATGTACAATAGTACAACAATAACAATTAAGTATAACAATAACAATTATTATTTTATCATCACTATCAACAGCCTATTACAGTCCACTGCTGGACATAGGCCTCCCCTGAGGGGTTATCCCCATAATCCCCACGCTGGGCATGCGGATTGGGGATCGCAGAGCACAGCTCGCACTGTCGACGCTGGTACCCATATTATTAAATTGTTATTCTTATTGATTTTGTATATTGATGTCAACTGCCTAAAGTAAAAACATCACGGTCATGCAAGCAAACTAAGTACTTTTACACCATCCAAATTATTTACAGGAACTGCCATCAAATTGCAGCAAAAACTTAGTAATCGTACTAGTACTTATATGGTCTTTCAGGGCACCGCAACTTTCTCCACTCATGTTCCGATACCCCATGGGATATCCTAATGTAATAAGTAGCTACGTCATAACAGCTATCTGTACCTTCTCTTCAACTACACGACACAAATAAAGAGGGTGCATTGAACTTATTGTATAGATACTGTGCATAGACACTTCTCCACAAGAACAAATTACAATTTTTGGTAGCTGTAACCTTCAAACTGATACATTTTCATACAGACATTCATGGCGCGCTTCAACTTTTGAGGGTTGCAATTTCTGAAATTCGTTTCTAAATGGCTGCTTACTTCACAAGTCACTATCCACTAACAACCAGGATTCTGTATCTAGCTTCAATAACTTAAGTTTTACGAAAATGAAACCGTCAGTCTAGACATTTAATTTCAAGTATGTATGTAGATTCTAATATATTTTTTAATAAAACATCTTCCTGCATTAACAGTTTAAAATATGGTTTAGTTATAAAGTCAAGCGTTTTGTTACAAAACAGTAAAATACGCACCGATGTAGGTCGACTCGTTTTTGTACAGTATTGGAACGGACAGACAAACAAGAACAATAAAACACAGGTTTTGTTTTTTTGTTACCTCAGATATATTATTTTTATATTTCATTTTATGTACGTCATATAGTGGTGATGTGGTGGTAGAATAAAGTATTCAAGATTCACAGAAGAGAAGGATTCACAGATTCAGTCATTTTAGAATAGTCTTCGTAATATAAATCAAAATTAGTAGCCATAATGACCGTAAAGAGCAAAGACGTTTAATGGAGATTAAAATAACAAAAACATAACTTTTAAAGTTTTAAATTTCATACGTAGTAAGGTCACATCACGCCTCTATTCCCCTAGAAGATAGGCAGAGGAGTGTAGTATACTCCCACGAGATACTCGGTCGAGTACTATTGGAATTTTCTAACTTAGATTTAGTAGTAGTGGCTCGGAGTCTGGATTTGTGCCCGGTGTATGGCAGTAGACTCACCACATATTCCATAAAGGGACGTAAACGTAACTGGTGAAACGTAGTAGTGTACTACACTCCTCTGCCTACCTCTTCGGGGATTACAGGCGTGACGGTACATTGGTTTAGTTTACAAATAAGGAAAAACATCTCGCATAAAACTTCTTTAAAAACAACAAAATTGAATAATAATTTGGCTATATTTCAATTCTTTTTTGGCATATAGTGTATTGACCTCAAAACGAACGAGTTACCAGACACGAGTGTTTTACCCGCCATACATGCATATGATATTAGTTGTTAATATAAGGAGATATTCCAAACTGATCTCTATCAATTTAAAGGGAGTAAATTGAACTAATGTTATATTGCAATCCCAAAACACCTGAGATGGTTTAATAATCATCGTATAATTTAGGTTGCCCAAGTCATATGAATAAAGAGTATATAAATGAAAATTATCGAAAAGTAATGGAAAGTGGATCTTCGAATATTTGCATTTCCATTATATATTCTGCATTAGATCCATCCATATTGTTTCATTATTTCTATAAAAATCGATAAATTAAAACATGAACAAACGTAAATTTATTTACGTAGGCCGTAAACGTAACTGGTGAAAGCTGGGAGTACACTACCGTCCTCTCTTTATCTCTTCGAGGATTGCAGGCGTTTCGAAAACATGAATAATGCATGTTTGTATACAATTTTGATAATGTATGCCCGAACGAAACAAAATAATGCAACAACATTTATACAATCACTTAAGTGGTTTACCTCGACATTATACTAATACTTGTCGACCGAACTAGATTGACTCAGGCGTTGTAGATGATATAGTGATGTAGGAGTCAAATTTGGAGTCTACGCCACATATTCTCCTACATTCAATTATAAACCTTATATCGTACACATAAGATTCTGTACGTTATGTATTAATAAAAAAAATATCTTAACAACATTCCATATTAAATGTATTACATATTAAAGGCTCCATTCTCCTCGTTTCAGGTGAGAGCTGCATTGAGAAGCCACTTGCGACGTTATGGAGGAACTACCAGCAGTCCACGAAGCCCGACGTGGTCATGAAGCTCTCCGTCACCAACTCCGGTCTCAAGGGCTTCACCAAAGAACACGGTCTTACCGAGTACTGGTCCCACCGCATCACATACTGTGCCAGCCCACCACACTACCCAAAGCTTTTTTGCTGGGTTTACCGTCACGAGGGAAAGAAATTGAAACATGAACTCCGATGCCACGCTGTTCTCTGCACCAAAGAACCCGTATCAAAGAAAATAACGGAAGAACTACAAATCAAATTAAAACAAGCGCTAGTCGAATTCAAAAAGGACAGAATCTCCAAACAGAACGCAAGACTAAGTCTTGCGAATAGTGTATACGAGAACCCAAGCATGCCGCGTAGAAAGATTCTTCTTAGTGTGGGTGCTATGCACTATCGACCACCACTCGAAAGATCAAAATCTGCTCCGAAACTTGGGGCCATTGAAGAACTCTGCTCTGAAGAAGACGAGGAAGAGGCCGAAATGAATGCTAAGCAAAATCTTTGTGAATTTACCATGAACGACGTATGTCAGTCAAACATTTTGGACAGGCGACGAATCGAATCAAAATCTCGCAAGTTATCGTGTCCGGATGGCTTCATGGGCAGAATTCGAAACGACTCTGAGGAGAGCTCGGAAACCTCAACAGATGATCTGATCAATCTTCTTGTCAAAGAGAGTAAATCGAATGCTGACAAAGGTCATTGCAGAAACGATACTAGTCAATGTAATGTAGAGAAACTGGAGTCAAGGCTAAACACATTGGAGTCCATATCGGAATCCACTGAACTAAGCAATCACGCGATACGCTCTAACGAGCGAAAGGCTCTACTGCTGTCTCAGAGTAACTACCTCGTCACGGACAGTGATGACGGATCGGTTTCTTCGGGTTGTGAAACTGCGAGCACAGTCACGTCATCGGACGCCGAGCCATCGTCGCTCCCCTCTCATTTCCCTCCGGAGGAAATACCTAAATCTGACAGCGACGATGAGAGGGGTTCCTTCGAAAGGGGTGAAAGCTTCGAACGCACTTTGAGAGACAGCAGTAGGAGTTTTACTAACTCCATCCACGTTTTGAGCGAAACTAGCGATGGTAATACGGCAGCTTCCGAAGAAGTCAATCACATACCCATCGGCGAAAAGAACACCTTCCGGCGACGTTCTACGTACCCACCGCTGCGGTCTGATGCCAGTATACTGACGAATCTAGAGGGCAACTTTGAATCCCTCATCGACAACCTAACTGACGTCGACAGTCTGAACTCGAGCACTGAAACTGAAGTGTTTAGGAATACCGGTGACAACGACAGTGCTTGCAGTGACGAATCCGGATATTCCGAACTGCTGGACAGCGGCAATCAAAGTATTATTGGCAACACTATCATGGTTTAAATGTTTTATGAAATTCATTGTAGCGTAGAAATGCACAAAAGCTAATATTATTGTATCCTAGGCGTTTAGTATACTTGTGAAAAGTCTTTACTATGTAAATAGCAGTGTACGCGGCGAACTCGATCCAGTTGATATATTTTTTAAGATATTATGTATGTATATATTGAATATTAAGTTTTATTAGATTCTTTTAAAACTAGATTGAAATTTATCGAAATATTCTATTGTATTGTAATATTGTCTCTACACTGTATTTGAATGACCACGTCACATCATTGTTGTATTTATGATGTTCTTTGTTAGTAGTTTTATTGATGTAAGATTCATCTGTCACTTCCTTCAAAAGGTTTTAGGTACTTATACATTCCATTATACACCTTTAATTAATCGGGTCATTCATTCGTGTCTGTAGTGAGGAATATTTTATGAAATAAAATACAAAACTGATCTATTGTTTTTTTCCATATGTAATGTATCTTCTGTACTCAGGTTTCTAGAACTTAAACCTCTTCTAAATACTGTGTTTAATTCTTATTACTGTCCGCCTAAGTTTTCCAGGGATAGTTGTCTGGTCAACTGATCGTAGACCTGTAATCACTATCATCATCATCATCATCATCATCATCAGCCTATCTCAGTCCACTGCTGGACAAAGGCCTGCCCCAAAGAGCGCCGTCGCGCGCTATCCTCGGCTTGCCGCATTCTTTAAACTAATCAGCAACCAAACCTAACTTACTACTCAGTCCCCATTAAACTTATCAAAAACGTCAAAGTATTTTATACCTTGTCTAAAAGATTTCTATGTAAGCCATAGTCGTTTGTATGCAAGTTATAACTGCACAACTATACTGAGAATTTCAGGGAATACCTACGGGTTACTGGTTAATGCATCTGTTGAATTCGCAATTCAAAAAAATTAAAATTTATTACCGACTGTTATGACAAAGATCGGAAGCGATTTCTTTTCACGAACTCCGAGTGGGCGGCAAACCGGATATGCTCTTGACAATTTCGCCAGTGAGTCCAGTGTCATTTAAAACAGCATATTTAATATTCGAACAGCCTATCGACACTATGCGTGGCCTTTATATGGTCTTTTGTACCTTCTAGGTCCGCCCTTTGTAAAATGCTGTGTTGGGGGATAAACTAATCAATTTTAGCAAGTATTTCTTTTATATTTGAACAGTCCCTTATAGTCGTTGACATATTTTGTTAAAGCTAGATCCAATGACGTATCCAACACTCAATCGCAGTACTTTAAATAGTCTTGTTGAGAAAAAATGTCGCACTTCCAACTAGAGTTGATGTAATATTGAGAGAAACATGTAGGTATATTTACTCCTACAGTATAACGTTCCTACATTTGATGAGAATCGTCTTAAAATTTTGCAGTGTATTTTTACAAATATTTTATTATATAATTTAAATACATAAATGTCATATTTTTATATTTATGACCCATAATATGTATAAAAATACGTCTGTATTTTTAAACATACTTTAATTTAACTGCCTCGTGGTCGAGTCGTTATAAGCGTGACTGCCGGTCGAGAGGTCCGCAGTCAGGGTCACTAACCATTGGACTCGGGCTAGCCATACATCCAAATTAAGGCTTTCATCATTCTTCATATCACTAAATGTTCTACAGGGATTAAGGCATCATTAGAATTAATAGCGTTGTTAAACGATGGCTTTAGATTGCTTAGATAAATCATCCTAATTTTAATATAATAATTATCATAATTATTTGTCCTAATTATTCTAGTTCAGTACTATGGGATTTTTCCAATAACAATTTCTAGTCAAAATTTCCATTGGTGACTCGGAGTCTGTATTCGTGTATGGCAATAGGCTCATCCTCTATTCCCATGGTACTGCGTATACATAACTGGTGAAACGTGGGAATGTACTACACTCCTCTGCCCACCTCTTCGGGTATTACAGGCGTGACGTTACATACTTAAATATAAAGATACATATCAACACGGAACATGATTGATAAGAATAAGCTTAACAACCCGTGAATTATGTTTTTGTTGTTTGATACACAAATGTCAACTGAAACTATGAACATTTAATAATGCTTCGTAAAACTTGATAAAATCTCAGGAGCAGGTAATAAACACAGTGTCTTAATTACACGGAACAAGTCGGCGATGCCGTGCAAAGAAATAACTACACAGTATTTACTGCATGCTGACATATGTATGTATAACACGGTTTAAATATCTGGCG
The DNA here is from genome assembly GCA_018239085.1 of Yanguna spatiosa spatiosa. Taxonomy (NCBI): domain Eukaryota; kingdom Metazoa; phylum Arthropoda; class Insecta; order Lepidoptera; family Hesperiidae; genus Yanguna; species Yanguna spatiosa. The sequence continues at coordinate 12,721 of DVPG01000083.1, forward strand.
ACGCTAATATCGCAACTCACTTGGTACAGCCAACAAAAGAAGCATTTCATTCATATGACTGACTGCCTTGTTGGTCGTGTTGGTCACAAGCGCGACTGTCGATCAGGAGGTCCTGGGTTGAAATCCCGGGTCGGGTACTATTGGATTTTTGTAACTTGAAATTTCTAGTAGTGGCTCGGAGTCTGGATTTGTGCCCGGTATGGCAATAGACTCA